>MU847571.1:0-59976 GCA_032690845.1 Eleusine coracana subsp. coracana
ACTACCGCATGTTACATTCAATACAACCATCGAACTCCATCGCGGTGGAGGACTCGCTCACCGTATCATGACCATGCCTAGACTCTCCAGTTTATAGGTACACAAGGAACCATGGAAAGTAACCCACATCCCTCGGCCACACGGTTCAGCACACTGTGGGTGTAGCACATGAAAAAATGAGACCAATAACCTAAAATGAGCGTAACTTTGCATCTATTGTCCGTATCGGGGCATACTTCTTTTCTACAAAGTTTGCGGTGAGGCCAACACCGACAAAAGCAAAATCCAAAGAGTAGAAGAGAACATAATTTATTAAAAATAAATACTTCCCTATGGTTGAGATACCGCCCCGAATACCTCCTACTGCCAGCATGTTAGAGTCAATACAGCATCGAACTCCATCGCGGTAGAGGACTCGCCCACCGTATCACGAACCGCGCCTAGACTCTAGAGTTTATGGGTACACAAGGAACCATGGAAGATAACCCACATCCCTCGGCCACGCGGTTCAGCACACTGTGGGTGTAAGCACATGAAAAATAAGACCTATAACCTAAAATGAGCGTAACTTTTGCATCTGTTGTCCGTTTGGGGCATACTTTTTTCCTATAAAGTTTGCGGTGAGGCCAACATCAACAAAAAGCAAAATTCAAAGAGTAGAATAGTATATAACTTTATTAAAAATAAATACTTCCCTATGGTCGAGATATCGCCCCGAGTACCTCCTACTACTAGCATCTTACATTCGATACAACATCGAACTCCATCGCGGTGGAGCACTCGCCCACCTTATCATGAACCGCGCCTTGACTACTACATTTATGGGTATACAAGGAACCATGGAAGGTAACCCACATCAATCGGGCACGCGGTTCATCACACCGTGGATGTAAGCACACGAAAAAGGAGACTAATAACCTAAAACGAGCATAACTTTTGCATCCATTGTCCGATCGGGGCATACCTATTTTTTTGAGAAAGCTTGCAGCGAGGCCAACACTGACAAAAAGGGAAATTCAAAGAGTAGACTAGTATATAATTTTTTACAAAATAAATACTTCCCTATGGTTGAGATACCGCCCCGAATACCTCCTACTGCCAGCATGTTAGATTCAATACAACATCGAACTCCATCGCGGTGGAGTACTCGCCCACCGTATCATGAACCGATCCTAGACTCTCGAGTTTATGGGTACACAAGGAACCATGGAAGGTAACCCACATCCCTCGGCCACACGGTTCAGCACACCGTGGGTGTAAGCACACAAAAAATGAGACCTATAATCTAAAATGAGCATAACTTTTGCATCCGTTATCCATTCGGGGCATACTTTTTTTCTAGAAAGCTTGCGGTGAGGCCAACACCGACAAAAAGACAAATTCAAAGAGTAGAATAGTATATAATATTATTAAAAATAAATACTTCCCTATGGTCAAGATACCGCCGCGAGTACCTCCTACTACTAGCATGTTACATTCAATACAACATTGAATTCCATCAGGGTGGAGGATGAACCGCGCCTAGACTACCTCATTTATGGGTACACAAGGAACCATGGAAGGTAACCCACATCAATCGGGCACACGGTTCATCACACCGTGGATGTAAGCACATGAAAAAGGAGACCAATAACCTAAAACGAGGATAACTTTTGCATCCGTTGTCCGATCAGGGCATACTTTTTTTTTTAGAAAGCTTGCAGCGAGGGCAACACCGACAAAAAGCAAAATTCAAATAGTAGAATAGTATATAATTTTTTACAAAATAAATACTTCCCTATGGTTGAGATACCACCCTGAATACCTCCTACTACCAGCATGTTACATTCAATACACCATCGAACTCCATCGCGGTGGAGGACTCGCTCACCGTATCATGAACCATGCCTAGACTCTCCAGTTTATAGGTACACAAGGAACCATGGAAGGTAACCCACATCCCTCGGCCACACGGTTCAGCACACTGTGGGTGTAAGCACATGAAAAAATGAGACCAATAACCTAAAATGAGCGTAACTTTTGCATCTATTGTCCGTTCGGGGCATACTTCTTTTCTACAAAGTTTGCGGTGAGGCCAACACCGACAAAAAGCAAAATCCAAAGAGTAGAAGAGAACATAATTTTATTAAAAATAAATACTTCCCTATGGTTGAGATACCGCCCCGAGTACCTCCTACTACTAGCATGTTATATTCAATACAACATCAAACTCCATCGCGGTGGAGGACTCGCCCCCCATATCATGAACTGCACCTAGACTACCGTACTTATGGGTACACAAGGAACCATGGAAGGTAACCCACATCGATCGGTCATGCGGTTCATCACACGGTGGATGTAAGCATACGAAAAACGAGACCAATAACCTAAAACGAGCATAACTTTTGCATCCGTTGTCCGATCGGGCCATACTTTTTTTTCTAGAAAACATGCAGCGAGGCCAACACTGACAAAAAGTGAAATTCAAAGAGTAGAATAGTATATAATTGTTTACAAAATAAATACTTCCCTATGGTTGAGATACCGCCCCGAATACCTCCTACTGATAGCATGTTACATTCAATACAGCATCGAACTCCATCGCAGTGGAGGACTCGCCCACCGTATCATGAACGATGCCTAGACTCTCCAGTTTATAGGTACACAAGGAACCATGGAAGGTAACCCACATCCCTCGGCCACGTGGTTCAGCACACTGTGGGTGTAAGCACACGAAAAATGAGACCAATAATATAAAATGAGCGTAACTTTTGCATCTATTGTCCGTTCGGGGCATACTTTTTTTCTAGAAAGTTTGCGGTGAGGCCAACATCGACAAAAAGCAAAATTCAAAGAGTAGAATAGTATATAAATTTATTAAAAATAAATACTTCCCTATGGTCGAGATATTGCCCCGAGTACCTCCTACTACTAGCTTGATACTTCCCTATGGTCGAGATATCGCCCCGAGTACCTCCTACTACTAGCATGTTACATTCGATACAACATCCAACTCCATCGCGGTAGAGGACTCGCCCACCATATCATGAACCGCGCCTTGACTACTGCATTTATGGGTACACAAGGAACCATGGAAGGTAACCCACATCAATCGGGCACGCGGTTCATCACACCGTGGATGTAAGCACACGAAAAAGGAGACTAATAACCTAAAACGAGCATAACTTTTGCATCCGTTGTCCGATCGGGGCATACCTATTTTTTCGAGAAAGCTTGCAGCAAGGCCAACATTGACAAAAAGGGAAATTCAAAGAGTAGAATAGTATATAATTTTTTACAAAATAAATACTTCCCTATGGTTGAGATACCGCCCGAATACCTCCTACTACTAGCATGTTACATTCTATACAACATCGAACTCCATCGCGGTGGAGTACTCGCCGACCGTATCATGAACCACGCCTAGACTCTCGAGTTTATGGGTACACAAGGAACCATGGAAGGTAACCCACATCCCTCGGCCACACGGTTTGGCACACCGTGGGTGTAAGCACACAAAAAATGAGACCTAGAATCTAAAATGAGCATAACTTTTGCATCCGTTATCCATTCGGGGCATACTTTTTTTCTAGAAAGTTTGCGGTGAGGCCAACACCGACAAAAAGCAAAATTCAAAGAGTAGAATAGTATATATCTTTATTAAAAATAAATACTTCCCTATGGTCGAGATATCGCCCCGAGTACCTCCTACTACTAGCATGTTACATTCGATACAACATCGAACTCCATCGTAGTGGAGTACTCGCCCACCGTATCATGAACCGATCCTAGACTCTCGAGTTTATGGGTACACAAGGAACCATGGAAGGTAACCCACATCCCTCGGCCACACGGTTCAGCACACCGTCGGTGTAAGCACACAAAAAATGAGACCTATAATCTAAAACGAGCATAACTTTTGCATCCGTTATCCATTCGGGGCATACTTTTTTTCTAGAAAGCTTGCGGCAAGGCCAACATCGACAAAAAGCAAAATTCAAAGAGTAGAATAGTATATAATATTATTAAATATAAATACTTCCCTATGGTCGAGATACCGCCCCGAGTACCTCCTACTACTAGCATGTTACATTCGATACAACATCCAACTCCATCGCGGTGGAGGACTCGCCCACCATATCATGAACCGCGCCTTGACTACTGCATTTATGGGTACACAAGGAACCATGGAAGGTAACCCACATCAATCGGGCACGCGGTTCATCACACCGTGGATGTAAGCACACGAAAAAGGAGACTAATAACCTAAAACGAGCATAACTTTTGCATCCGTTGTCCGATCGGGGCATACCTATTTTTTCGAGAAAGCTTGCAGCGAGGCCAACATTGACAAAAAGGGAAATTCAAAGAGTAGAATAGTATAGAATTTTTTACAAAATAAATACTTCCCCATGGTTGAGATACCGCCCCGAATACCTCCTACTGCCAGCATGTTACATTCAATACAACATCGAACTCCATCGCGGTGGAGTACTCGCCCACCGTATCATGAACCACGCCTAGACTCTCGAGTTTATGGGTACACAAGGAACCATGGAAGGTAACCCACATCCCTCGGCCACACGGTTCGGCACACCGTGGGTGTAAGCACACAAAAAATGAGACCTATAATCTAAAATGAGCATAACTTTTGCATCTGTTATCCATTCGGGGCATACTTTTTTTCTAGAAAGTTTGCAGTGAGGCCAACACCGACAAAAAGCAAAATTCAAAGAGTAGAATAGTATATAAATTTATTAAAAATAAATACTTCCCTATGGTCGAGATATTGCCCCGAGTACCTCCTACTACTAGCTTGATACTTCCCTATGGTCGAGATATCACCCCGGGTACCTCCTACTACTAGCATGTTACATTCGATACAACATCCAACTCCATCACGGTGAAGGACTCGCCCACCATATCATGAACCGCGCCTTGACTACTGCATTTATGGGTACACAAGGAACCATGGAAGGTAACCCACATCAATCGGGCACGCGGTTCATCACACCGTGGATGTAAGCACACGAAAAAGGAGACTAATAACCTAAAACGAGCATAACTTTTGCATCCGTTGTCCGATCGGGGCATACCTATGTTTTCGAGAAAGCTTGCAGCAAGGCCAACATTGACAAAAAGGGAAATTCAAAGAGTAGAATAGTATATAATTTTTTACAAAATAAATACTTCCCTATGGTTGAGATACCGCCCCGAATACCTCCTACTACTAGCATGTTACATTCGATACAACATCAAACTCCATCGCGGTGGAGGATGAACCGCGCCTAGACTACCTCATTTATGGGTACACAAGGAACCATGGAAGGTAACCCACATCAATCGGGCACACGGTTCATCACACCGTGGATGTAAGCACATGAAAAAGGAGACCAATAACCTAAAACGAGGATAACTTTTGCTTCCGTTGTCCGATCAGGGCATACTTTTTTTTTAGAAAGCTTGCAGCGAGGGCAACACCGACAAAAAGCGAAATTCAAATAGTAGAATAGTATGTAATTTTTTACAAAATAAATACTTCCCTATGGTTGAGATACCACCCTAAATACCTCCTACTACCAGCATGTTACATTCAATACAGCATCGAACTCCATCGCGGTGGAGGACTCGCCCACCATATCATGAACCATGCCTAGACTCTCCAGTTTATAGGTACACAAGGAACCATGGAAGGTAACCCACATCCCTCGGCCACGCGGTTCAGCACACTGTGGGTGTAAGCACATGAAAAATGAGACCAATAACCTAAAATGAGCGTAACTTTTGCATCTGTTGTCCGTTCGGGGCATACTTCTTTTCTACAAAGTTTGCGGTGAGGCCAACACCGACAAAAAGCAAAATTCAAAGAGTAGAAGAGAACATAATTTTATTAAAAATAAATACTTCCCTATGGTTGAGATACCACCCCGAGTACCTCCTACTACTAGCATGTTATATTCAATATTCAATACAACATCAAACTCCATCGCGGTGGAGGACTCGCCCACCATATCATGAACTGCACCTAGACTACCGTATTTATGGGTACACAAGGAACCATGGAAGGTAACCCACATCAATCGGTCATGCGGTTCATCACACCGTGGATGTAGGCATACGAAAAACGAGACCAATAACCTAAAACGAGCATACTTTTGCATCCGTTGTCCGATCGGGCCATACTTTTTTTTTCTAGAAAACTTGCAACGAGGCCAACACTGACAAAAAGTGAAATTCATAGAGTAGAATAGTATATAATTGTTTACAAAATAAATACTTCCCTATGGTTGAGATACCGCCCCGAATACCTCCTACTGATAGCATGTTACATTCAATACAGCATCGAACTCCATCGCGGTGGAGGACTCGTCCACCGTATCATGAACCATGCCTAGACTCTCCAGTTTATAGGTACACAAGGAACCATGGAAGGTAACCCACATCCCTTGGCTACGCGGTTCAGCACACTGTGGGTGTAAGCACACGAAAAATGAGACCAATAACCTAAAATGAGCGTAACTTTTGCATCTATTGTCTGTTCGGGGCATACTTCTTTTCTACAAAGTTTGCGGTGAGGCCAACACCGACAAAAAGCAAAATTCAAAGAGTAGAATAGTATATAATTTTTTTAAAAATAAATACTTCCCTATGCTTGAGATATCGCTCCGAGTACCTCCTACTACTAGGATGTTACATTCAATACAACATCGAACTCCATTGCGGTGGAGGACTCGCCCACCATATCACGAACCGTGCCTAGACTACCGCATTTATGGGTACACAAGGAACCATAGAAGGTAACCCACATCAATCGGGCACGCGGTTCATCACACCGTGGATGTAAGCACACGAAAAAGGAGACCAATAACATAAAATGAGCATAACTTTTGCATCCATTGTCCGATCGGGGCATACCTTTTTTTTCTAGAAAGCTTGCAGCGAGGCCAACGCTGACAAAAAGTGAAATTCAAAGAGTAGAATAGTATATAATTTTTCACAAAATAAATAATTCCCTATGGTTGAGATACCGCCCCGAATACCTCCTACTGCCAGCATGTTACATTCAATACAACATCGAACTCCATCGCATTGGAGTACTTACCCACCGTATCATGAACCGTGCCTAGACTCTCGAGTTTATAGGTACACAAGGAATCATGGAAGGTAACCCACATCCCTCGGCCACGCGGTTCAGCACACTGTGGGTGTAAGCACACGAAAAATGAGACCTATAACCTAAAACGAGCGTAACTTTTGCATCTGCTGTCCGTTCGGGGCATACTTCTTTTCTAGAAAGTTTGTGGTGAGGCCAACACCGACAAAAAGCAAAATTCAAAGAGTAGAATAGTATATAATTTTATTAAAAATAAATGTTTTCCTATGGTCGAGATATCGCCCCGAGTACCACCTACTACTAGCATGTTACATTCAATACAACATTGAACTCCATCACGGTGGTGGACTCGCCCACCATATCATGAACCGCGCCTAGACTACTGCATTTATGGGTACACGAGGAACCATAGAAGGTAACCCACATCAATCGGGCACACGGTTCATCACACTGTGGATGTAAGCACACGAAAAAGGAGACCAATAACCTAAAACGAGCATAACCTTTGCATCCGTTGTCCGATCGGGCCATACTTTTTTTTTCTAGAAAGCTTGCAGCGAGGCCAACACTGACAAAAAGGGAAATTCAAAGAGTAGAATAGTATATAATTTTTTACAAAATAAATACTTCGCTATGGTTGAGATACCGCCCCGACTATCTCCTATTGATAGCACGTTACATTCAATACAACATCGAACTCCATCGCGGTGGAGTACTCGCCCATCGTATCTTGAACCGTGCCTAGACTCTCGAGTTTATGGGTACACGAGGAACCATGGAAGGTAACCCACATCCCTCAGCCATGCGGTTCAGCACACCGTGGGTGTAAGCACACAAAAAATAAGACCTATAACCTAAAACGAGTGTAACTTGTGCATTCGTTATCCATTCGGGGCATACTTTTTTTCTAGAAAGCTTGCGGCAAGGCCAACACCGACAAAAAGAAAAATTCAAAGAGTAGAATAGTATATAATATTATTAAAAATAAATACTTCCCTATGGTCGAGATACCGCCTCGAGTACCTCCTACTACTAGCATGTTACATTCAATACAACATTCAATTCCATCACGGTGGAGGATGAACCGCGCCTAGACTACCGTATTTATGGGTACACAAGGAACCATGGAAGGTAACCCACATCAATCGGGCACACGGTTCATCACACCGTGGATGTAAGCACATGAAAAATGAGACTAATAACCTAAAACGAGGATAACTTTTGCATCCGTTGTCCGATCGGGGCATACTTTTTTTTTGAGAAAGCTTGCAATGAGGCCAACACCGAAAAAAGCAAAATTCAAAGAGTAGAATAGTATATAATTTTTTACAAAATACATACTTTCCTATGGTTGAGATACCGCCCCGAATACCTCCTACTACCAGCATGTTACAGTCAATACAGCATCGAACTCCATCGCGGTAGAGGACTCGCCCACCGTATCACGAACCGCGCCTAGACTCTAGAGTTTATGGGTACACAAGGAACCATGGAAGGTAACCCACATCCCTCGGCCACGCGGTTCAGCACACTCTGGGTGTAAGCACATGAAAAATAAGACCTATAACCTAAAATGAGTGTAACTTTTGCATCTGTTGTCCGTTTGGGGCATACTTTTTTCCTATAAAGTTTGCGGTGAGGCCAACATCGACAAAAAGCAAAATTCAAAGAGTATAATAGTATATAACTTTATTAAAAATAAATACTTCCCTATGGTCGAGATATCGCCCCGAGTACCTCCTACTACTAGCATATTACATTCAATACAACATTGAACTCCGTCGCGGTGGAGGACTCGCCCACCATATCATGAACCGCGCCTAGACTACTGCATTTATGGGTACACAAGGAACCATAGAAGGTAACCCACATCAATCGGGCACACGGTTCATCACACCGTGGATGTAAGCACACGAAAAAGGAGACCAATAACCTAAAACGAGCATAACTTTTGCATCCGTTGTCCGATCGGGCCATACTTTTTTTTTCTAGAAAGCTTGCAGCCAGGCCAACACTGACAAAAAGTGAAATTCAAAGTGTAGAATAGTATATAATTTTTTACAAAATAAATACTTCCCTATGGTTGAGATACCGCCCCGAATACCTCCAACTGATAGCATGTTACATTCAGTACAACATCGAACTCCATCGCGGTGGAGTACTCGCCCACCGTATCATGAACCGTGCCTAGACTCTCGAATTTATGGGTACACAAGGAACCATGGAAGGTAACCCATATCCCTCGGCCACGCGGTTCAGCACACCGTGGGTGTAAGCACACAAAAAATAAGACCTATAACCTAAAACGAGTGTAACTTGTGCATTCGTTATCCATTCGGGGCATACTTTTTTTCTAGAAAGCTTGCGGCAAGGCCAACACCGACAAAAAGAAAAATTCAAAGAGTAGAATAGTATATAATATTATTAAAAATAAATACTTCCCTATGGTCGAGATACCGCCTCGAGTACCTCCTACTACTAGCATGTTACATTCAATACAACATTGAATTCCATCACGGTGGAGGATGAACCGCGCCTAGACTACCGTATTTATGGGTACACAAGGAACCATGGAAGGTAACCCACATCCATCGGGCACACGGTTCATCACACCGTGGATGTAAGCACATGAAAAATGAGACTAATAACCTAAAACGAGGATAACTTTTGCATCCGTTGTCCGATCGGGGCATACTTTTTTTTTGAGAAAGCTTGCAATGAGGCCAACACCGAAAAAAGCAAAATTCAAAGAGTAGAATAGTATATAATTTTTTACAAAATACATACTTTCCTATGGTTGAGATACCGCCCCGAATACCTCCTACTACCAGCATGTTACAGTCAATACAGCATCGAACTCCATCGCGGTAGAGGACTCGCCCACCGTATCACGAACCGCGCCTAGACTCTAGAGTTTATGGGTACACAAGGAACCATGGAAGGTAACCCACATCCCTCGGCCACGCGGTTCAGCACACTCTGGGTGTAAGCACATGAAAAATAAGACCTATAACCTAAAATGAGTGTAACTTTTGCATCTGTTGTCCGTTTGGGGCATACTTTTTTCCTATAAAGTTTGCGGTGAGGCCAACATCGACAAAAAGCAAAATTCAAAGAGTATAATAGTATATAACTTTATTAAAAATAAATACTTCCCTATGGTCGAGATATCGCCCCGAGTACCTCCTACTACTAGCATATTACATTCAATACAACATTGAACTCCGTCGCGGTGGAGGACTCGCCCACCATATCATGAACCGCGCCTAGACTACTGCATTTATGGGTACACAAGGAACCATAGAAGGTAACCCACATCAATCGGGCACACGGTTCATCACACCGTGGATGTAAGCACACGAAAAAGGAGACCAATAACCTAAAACGAGCATAACTTTTGCATCCGTTGTCCGATCGGGCCATACTTTTTTTTTCTAGAAAGCTTGCAGCCAGGCCAACACTGACAAAAAGTGAAATTCAAAGTGTAGAATAGTATATAATTTTTTACAAAATAAATACTTCCCTATGGTTGAGATACCGCCCCGAATACCTCCAACTGATAGCATGTTACATTCAGTACAACATCGAACTCCATCGCGGTGGAGTACTCGCCCACCGTATCATGAACCGTGCCTAGACTCTCGAATTTATGGGTACACAAGGAACCATGGAAGGTAACCCATATCCCTCGGCCACGCGGTTCAGCACAACGTGGGTGTAAGCACACGAAAAATAAGACCTATAACCTAAAACGAGCGTAACTTTTGCATTCGTTATCCATTTGGGGCATACTTTTTTTCTAGAAAGCTTGCGGCAAGGCCAACACCGACAAAAAGCAAAATTCAAAGAGTAGAATAGTATATAATATTATTAAAAATAAATACTTCCCTATGGTTGAGATACCGCCCCGTGTACCTCCTACTGCTAGCATGTTACATTCAATACAACATCGAACTCCATCGTGGTGGAGGACTCGCCCACCATATGATGAACCGTGCCTAGACTACCGCATTTATGGGTACACAAGGAACCATGGAAGTTAACCCACATCAATCGGGCACACGGTTCATCACACCGTGGATGTAAGCACACGAAAAAGGAGACCAATAACCTAAAACGAGCATAACTTTTGCATCCGTTGTCCGATCGGGCCATACTTTTTTTTTTCTAGAAAGCTTGCAGCCAGGCCAACACTGACAAAAAGTGAAATTCAAAGTGTAGAATAGTATATAATTTTTTACAAAATAAATACTTCCCTATGGTTGAGATACCGCCCCGAATACCTCCAACTGATAGCATGTTACATTCAGTACAACATCGAACTCCATCGCGGTGGAGTACTCGCCCACCGTATCATGAACCGTGCCTAGACTCTCGAATTTATGGGTACACAAGGAACCATGGAAGGTAACCCATATCCCTCGGCCACGCGGTTCAGCACAACGTGGGTGTAAGCACACGAAAAATAAGACCTATAACCTAAAACGAGCGTAACTTTTGCATTCGTTATCCATTTGGGGCATACTTTTTTTCTAGAAAGCTTGCGGCAAGGCCAACACCGACAAAAAGCAAAATTCAAAGAGTAGAATAGTATATAATATTATTAAAAATAAATACTTCCCTATGGTTGAGATACCGCCCCGAGTACCTCCTACTGCTAGCATGTTACATTCAATACAACATCAAACTCCATCGTGGTGGAGGACTCGCCCACCATACGATGAACCGTGCCTAGACTACCGCATTTATGGGTACACAAGGAACCATGGAAGTTAACCCACATCAATCAGGCACGCGGTTCATCACACCGTGGATGTAAGCACACAAAAAAGGAGACCAATAACCTAAAACGAGGATAACTTTTGCATCCGTTGTCCGATCGGGGCATACTTTTTTTTTGAGAAAGCTTGCAGCAAGGCCAACACCGAAAAAAGCAAAATTCAAAGAGTAGAATAGTATATAATTTTTTACAAAATACATAATTCCCTATGGTTGAGATACCACTCCGAATACCTCCTACTACCAGCATGTTACAGTCAATACAGCATCGAACTCCATCGCGGTAGAGGACTCGCCCACCGTATCATGAACCGCGCGTAGACTCTAGAGTTTATGGGTACACAAGGAACCATGGAAGGTAACCCACATCCCTCGGCCACGCGGTTCAGCACACTGTGGGTGTAAGCACACGAAAAATGCGACCTATAACCTAAAATGAGCGTAACTTTTGCATCTGCTGTCCGTTCGGGGCATACTTCTTTTCTAGAAAGTTTGCGGTGAGGCCAACACCGACAAAAAGCAAAATTCAAAGAGTAGAATAGTATATAACTTTATTAAAAATAAATACTTCGCTATGGTCGAGATATCGCCCCGAGTACCTCCTACTACTAGCATGTTACATTCAATACAACATTGAACTCCATCGCGGTGGAGGACTCGCCCACCATATCATGAACCGCGCCTAGACTACTGCATTTATGGGTACACAAGGAACCGTAGAAGGTAACCCACATCAATCGGGCACACGGTTCATCACACCGTGGATGTAAGCACACGAAAAAGGAGACCAATAACCTAAAACGAGCATAACCTTTGCATCCGTTGTCCGATCGGGCCATACTTTTTTTTTCTAGAAAGCTTGCAGCGAGGCCAACACTGACAAAAAGGGAAATTCAAAGAGTAGAATAGTATATAATTTTTTACAAAATAAATACTTCCCTATGGTTGAGATACCACCCCGACTACCTCCTACTGGTAGCACGATACATTCAATACAACATCGAACTCCATCGCGGTGGAGTACTCGCCCATCGTATCATGAACCGTGCCTAGACTCTCGAGTTTATGGGTACACGAGGAACCATGGAAGGTAACCCACATCCCTCAGCCATGCGGTTCAGCACACCGTGGGTGTAAGCACCCAAAAAATAAGACCTATAACCTAAAACGAGCGTAACTTGTGCATTCGTTATCCATTCGGGGCATACTTTTTTTCTAGAAAGCTTGCGGCATGGCCAACACCGACAAAAAGAAAAATTCAAAGAGTAGAATAGTATATAATATTATTAAAAATAAATACCTCGCTATGGTCGAGATACCGCCTCGATTACCTCCTACTACTAGCATGTTACATTCAATACAACATTGAATTCCATCACGGTGGAGGATGAACCGCGCCTAGACTACTTATTTATGGGTACACAAGGAACCATGGAAGGTAACCCACATCAATCGGGCACACGGTTCATCACACCGTGGATGTAAGCACATGAAAAATGAGACTAATAACCTAAAACGAGGATAACTTTTGCATCCGTTGTCCGATCGGGGCATACTTTTTTTTTGATAAAGCTTGCAATGAGGCCAACACCGAAAAAAGCGAAATTCAAAGAGTAGAATAGTATATAATTTTTTACAAAATACATACTTCCCTATGGTTGAGATACCGCCCCGAATACCTCCTACTGCCAGCATGTTAGAGTCAATACAGCATCGAACTCCATTGCGGTAGAGGACTCGCCCACCGTATCACGAACCGCGCCTAGACTCTAGAGTT
This sequence comes from Eleusine coracana subsp. coracana, assembly GCA_032690845.1. Classification (NCBI taxonomy): domain Eukaryota; kingdom Viridiplantae; phylum Streptophyta; class Magnoliopsida; order Poales; family Poaceae; genus Eleusine; species Eleusine coracana. The sequence goes on from MU847571.1 coordinate 13,650, forward strand.
TATGGGTACACAAGGAACCATGGAAGGTAACCCACATCCCTCGGCCATGCGGTTCAGCACACTGTGGGTGTAAGCACATGAAAAATAAGACCTATAACCTAAAATGAGCGTAACTTTTGCATCTGTTGTCCGTTTGGGGCATACTTTTTTCCTATAAAGTTTGCAGTGAGGCCAACATCGACAAAAAGCAAAATTCAAAGAGTAGAATAGTATATAACTTTATTAAAAATAAATACTTCCCTATGGTCGAGATATCGCCCCGAGTACCTCCTACTACTAGCATGTTACATTCGATACAACATCGAACTCCATCGCGGTGGAGCACTCGCCCACCTTATCATGAACCGCGCCTTGACTACTACATTTATGGGTATACAAGGAACCATGGAAGGTAACCCACATCAATCGGGCACGCGGTTCATCACACCGTGGATGTAAGCACACGAAAAAGGAGACTAATAACCTAAAACGAGCATAACTTTTGCATCCATTGTCCGATCAGGGCATACCTATTTTTTTGAGAAAGCTTGCAGCGAGGCCAACACTGACAAAAAGGGAAATTCAAAGAGTAGACTAGTATATAATTTTTTACAAAATAAATACTTCCCTATGGTTGAGATACCGCCCCGAATACCTCCTACTGCCAGCATGTTAGATTCAATACAACATCGAACTCCATCGCGGTGGAGTACTCGCCCACCGTATCATGAACCGATCCTAGACTCTCGAGTTTATGGGTACACAAGGAACCATGGAAGGTAACCCACATCCCTCGGCCACACGGTTCAGCACACCGTGGGTGTAAGCACAGAAAAAATGAGACCTATAATCTAAAATGAGCATAACTTTTGCATCCGTTATCCATTCGGGGCATACTTCTTTTCTAGAAAGCTTGCGGTGAGGCCAACACCGACAAAAAGCAAAAATTCAAAGAGTAGAATAGTACATAACTTTATTAAAAATAAATACTTCGCTATGGTCGAGATATCGCCCCGAGTACCTCCTTCTACTAGCATGTTACATTCAATACAACATTGAACTCCATCGCGGTGGAGGACTCGCCCACCATATCATGAACCGCGCCTAGACTACTGCATTTATGGGTACACAAGGAACCATAGAATGTAACCCACATCAATCGGGCACACGGTTCATCACACCGTGGATGTAAGCACACGAAAAAGGAGACCAATAACCTAAAACGAGCATAACCTTTGCATCCGTTGTCCGATCGGGCCATACTTTTTTTTTTCTAGAAAGCTTGCAGCGAGGCCAACACTGACAAAAAGGGAAATTCAAAGAGTAGAATAGTATATAATTTTTTACAAAATAAATACTTCCCTATGGTTGAGATACCGCCCCGACTACCTCCTATTGATAGCACGTTACATTCAATACAACATCGAACTCCATCGCGGTGGAGTACTCGCCCATCGTATCATGAACCGTGCCTAGACTCTCGAGTTTATGGGTACACGAGGAACCATGGAAGGTAACCCACATCCCTCAGCCATGCGGTTCAGCACACCGTGGGTGTAAGCACACAAAAAATAAGACCTATAACCTAAAACGAGCGTAACTTGTGCATTCGTTATCCATTCGGGGCATACTTTTTTTCTAGAAAGCTTGCGGCATGGCCAACACCGACAAAAAGAAAAATTCAAAGAGTAGAATAGTATATAATATTATTAAAAATAAATACCTCGCTATGGTCGAGATACCGCCTCGATTACCTCCTACTACTAGCATGTTACATTCAATACAACATTGAATTCCATCACGGTGGAGGATGAACCGCGCCTAGACTAGTTATTTATGGGTACACAAGGAACCATGGAAGGTAACCCACATCAATCGGGCACACGGTTCATCACACCGTGGATGTAAGCACATGAAAAATGAGACTAATAACCTAAAACGAGGATAACTTTTGCATCCGTTGTCCGATCGGGGCATACTTTTTTTTTGAGAAAGCTTGCAATGAGGCCAACACCGAAAAAAGCAAAATTCAAAGAGTAGAATAGTATATAATTTTTTACAAAATACATACTTCCCTATGGTTGAGATACCGCCCCGAATACCTCCTACTGCCAGCATGTTAGAGTCAATACAGCATCGAACTCCATTGCGGTAGAGGACTCGCCCACCGTATCACGAACCGCGCCTAGACTCTAGAGTTTATGGGTACACAAGGAACCATGGAAGGTAACCCACATCCCTCGGCCATGCGGTTCAGCACACGGTGGGTGTAAGCACATGAAAAATAAGACCTATAACCTAAAATGAGCGTAACTTTTGCATCTGTTGTCCGTTTGGGGCATACTTTTTTCCTATAAAGTTTGCGGTGAGGCCAACATCGACAAAAAGCAAAATTCAAAGAGTAGAATAGTATATAACTTTATTAAAAATAAATACTTCCCTATGGTCGAGATATCGCCCCGAGTACCTCCTACTACTAGCATGTTACATTCGATACAACATCGAACTCCATCGCGGTGGAGCACTCGCCCACCTTATCATGAACCGCGCCTTGACTACTACATTTATGGGTATACAAGGAACCATGGAAGGTAACCCACATCAATCGGGCACGCGGTTCATCACACCGTGGATGTAAGCACACGAAAAAGGAGACTAATAACCTAAAACGAGCATAACTTTTGCATCCATTGTCCGATCAGGGCATACCTATTTTTTTGAGAAAGCTTGCAGCGAGGCCAACACTGACAAAAAGGGAAATTCAAAGAGTAGACTAGTATATAATTTTTTACAAAATAAATACTTCCCTATGGTTGAGATACCGCCCCGAATACCTCCTACTGCCAGCATGTTAGATTCAATACAACATCGAACTCCATCGCGGTGGAGTACTCGCCCACCGTATCATGAACCGATCCTAGACTCTCGAGTTTATGGGTACACAAGGAACCATGGAAGGTAACCCACATCCCTCGGCCACACGGTTCAGCACACCGTGGGTGTAAGCACAGAAAAAATGAGACCTATAATCTAAAATGAGCATAACTTTTGCATCCGTTATCCATTCGGGGCATACTTCTTTTCTAGAAAGCTTGCGGTGAGGCCAACACCGACAAAAAGCAAAATTCAAAGAGTAGAATAGTACATAACTTTATTAAAAATAAATACTTCGCTATGGTCGAGATATCGCCCCGAGTACCTCCTTCTACTAGCATGTTACATTCAATACAACATTGAACTCCATCGCGGTGGAGGACTCGCCCACCATATCATGAACCGCGCCTAGACTACTGCATTTATGGGTACACAAGGAACCATAGAATGTAACCCACATCAATCGGGCACACGGTTCATCACACCGTGGATGTAAGCACACGAAAAAGGAGACCAATAACCTAAAACGAGCATAACCTTTGCATCCGTTGTCCGATCGGGCCATACTTTTTTTTTCTAGAAAGCTTGCAGCGAGGCCAACACTGACAAAAAGGGAAATTCAAAGAGTAGAATAGTATATAATTTTTTACAAAATAAATACTTCCCTATGGTTGAGATACCGCCCCGACTACCTCCTATTGATAGCACGTTACATTCAATACAACATCGAACTCCATCGCGGTGGAGTACTCGCCCATCGTATCATGAACCGTGCCTAGACTCTCGAGTTTATGGGTACACGAGGAACCATGGAAGGTAACCCACATCCCTCAGCCATGCGGTTCAGCACACCGTGGGTGTAAGCACACAAAAAATAAGACCTATAACCTAAAACGAGCGTAACTTGTGCATTCGTTATCCATTCGGGGCATACTTTTTTTCTAGAAAGCTTGCGGCAAGGCCAACACCGACAAAAAGAAAAATTCAAAGAGTAGAATAGTATATAATATTATTAAAAATAAATACTTCCCTATGGTCGAGATACCGCCTCGAGTACCTCCTACTACTAGCATGTTACATTCAATACAACATTGAATTCCATCACGGTGGAGGATGAACCGCGCCTAGACTACCGTATTTATGGGTACACAAGGAACCATGGAAGGTAACCCACATCAATCGGGCACACGGTTCATCACACCGTGGATGTAAGCACATGAAAAATGAGACTAATAACCTAAAACGAGGATAACTTTTGCATCCGTTGTCCGATCGGGGCATACTTTTTTTTTGAGAAAGCTTGCAATGAGGCCAACACCGAAAAAAGCAAAATTCAAAGAGTAGAATAGTATATAATTTTTTACAAAATACATACTTTCCTATGGTTGAGATACCGCCCCGAATACCTCCTACTACCAGCATGTTACAGTCAATACAGCATCGAACTCCATCGCGGTAGAGGACTCGCCCACCATATCACGAACCGCGCCTAGACTCTAGAGTTTATGGGTACACAAGGAACCATGGAAGGTAACCCACATCCCTCGGCCACGCGGTTCAGCACACTGTGGGTGTAAGCACATGAAAAATAAGACCTATAACCTAAAATGAGCGTAACTTTTGCATCTGTTGTCCGTTTGGGGCATACTTTTTTCCTATAAAGTTTGCGGTGAGGCCAACATCGACAAAAAGCAAAATTCAAAGAGTAGAATAGTATATAACTTTATTAAAAATAAATACTTCCCTATGGTCGAGATATCGCCCCGAGTACCTCCTACTACTAGCATGTTACATTCGATACAACATCGAACTCCATCGCGGTGGAGCACTCGCCCACCTTATCATGAACCGCGCCTTGACTACTACATTTATGGGTATACAAGGAACCATGGAAGGTAACCCACATCAATCGGGCACGCGGTTCATCACACCGTGGATGTAAGCACACGAAAAAGGAGACTAATAACCTAAAACGAGCATAACTTTTGCATCCATTGTCCGATCGGGGCATACCTATTTTTTTGAGAAAGCTTGCAGCGAGGCCAACACTGACAAAAAGGGAAATTCAAAGAGTAGACTAGTATATAATTTTTTACAAAATAAATACTTCCCTATGGTTGAGATACCGCCCCGAATACCTCCTACTGCCAGCATGTTAGATTCAATACAACATCGAACTCCATCGCGGTGGAGTACTCGCCCACCGTATCATGAACCGATCCTAGACTCTCGAGTTTATGGGTACAAAAGGAACCATGGAAGGTAACCCACATCCCTCGGCCACACGGTTCAGCACACCGTGGGTGTAAGCACACAAAAAATGAGACCTATAATCTAAAATGAGCATAACTTTTGCATCCGTTATCCATTCGGGGCATACTTTTTTTCTAGAAAGCTTGCGGTGGGGCCAACACCGACAAAAAGACAAATTCAAAGAGTAGAATAGTATATAATATTATTAAAAATAAATACTTCCCTATGGTCAAGATACCGCCCCGAGTACCTCCTACTACTAGCATGTTACATTCAATACAACATTGAATTCCATCAGGGTGGAGGATGAACCGCGCCTAGACTACCTCATTTATGGGTACACAAGGAACCATGGAAGGTAACCCACATCAATCGGGCACACGGTTCATCACACCGTGGATGTAAGCACATGAAAAAGGAGACCAATAACCTAAAACGAGGATAACTTTTGCATCCGTTGTCCGATCAGGGCATACTTTTTTTTTTAGAAAGCTTGCAGCGAGGGCAACACCGACAAAAAGCAAAATTCAAATAGCAGAATAGTATATAATTTTTTACAAAATAAATACTTCCCTATGGTTGAGATACCACCCTGAATACCTCCTACTACCAGCATGTTACATTCAATACAGCATCGAACTCCATCGCGGTGGAGGACTCGCTCACCGTATCATGAACCATGCCTAGACTCTCCAGTTTATAGGTACACAAGGAACCATGGAAGGTAACCCACATCCCTCGGCCACACGGTTCAGCACACTGTGGGTGTAAGCACATGAAAAAATGAGACCAATAACCTAAAATGAGCGTAACTTTTGCATCTATTGTCCGTTCGGGGCATACTTCTTTTCTACAAAGTTTGCGGTGAGGCCAACACCGACAAAAAGCAAAATCCAAAGAGTAGAAGAGAACATAATTTTATTAAAAATAAATACTTCCCTATGGTTGAGATACCGCCCCGAGTACCTCCTACTACTAGCATGTTATATTCAATACAACATCAAACTCCATCGCGGTGGAGGACTCGCCCCCCATATCATGAACTGCACCTAGACTACCGTACTTATGGGTACACAAGGAACCATGGAAGGTAACCCACATCGATCGGTCATGCGGTTCATCACACCGTGGATGTAAGCATACGAAAAACGAGACCAATAACCTAAAACGAGCATAACTTTTGCATCCGTTGTCCGATCGGGCCATACTTTTTTTTCTAGAAAACATGCAGCGAGGCCAACACTGACAAAAAGTGAAATTCAAAGAGTAGAATAGTATATAATTGTTTACAAAATAAATACTTCCCTATGGTTGAGATACCGCCCCGAATACCTCCTACTGATAGCATGTTACATTCAATACAGCATCGAACTCCATCGCGGTGGAGGACTCGCCCACCGTAGCATGAACAATGCCTAGACTCTCCAGTTTATAGGTACACAAGGAACCATGGAAGGTAACCCACATCCCTCGGCCACGTGGTTCAGCACACTGTGGGTGTAAGCACACGAAAAATGAGACCAATAATATAAAATGAGCGTAACTTTTGCATCTATTGTCCGTTCGGGGCATACTTTTTTTCTAGAAAGTTTGCGGTGAGGCCAACATCGACAAAAAGCAAAATTCAAAGAGTAGAATAGTATATAAATTTATTAAAAATAAATACTTCCCTATGGTCGAGAGATTGCCCCGAGTACCTCCTCCTACTAGCTTGATACTTCCCTATGGTCGAGATATCGCCCCGAGTACCTCCTACTACTAGCATGTTACATTCGATACAACATCCAACTCCATCGCGGTGGAGGACTCGCCCACCATATCATGAACCGCGCCTTGACTACTGCATTTCTGGGTACACAAGGAACCATGGAAGGTAACCCACATCAATCGGGCACGCGGTTCATCACAACGTGGATGTAAGCACACGAAAAAGGAGACCAATAACCTAAAACGAGCATAACCTTTGCATCCGTTGTCCGATCGGGCCATACTTTTTTTTTCTAGAAAGCTTGCAGCGAGGCCAACACTGACAAAAAGGGAAATTCAAAGAGTAGAATATTATATAATTTTTTACAAAATTAATACTTCCCTATGGTTGAGATACCACCCCGACTACCTCCTACTGGTAGCACGTTACATTCAATACAACATCGAACTCCATCGCGGTGGAGTACTCGCCCATCGTATCATGAACCGTGCCTAGACTCTCGAGTTTATGGGTACACGAGGAACCATGGAAGGTAACCCACATCCCTCAGCCATGCGGTTCAGCACACCGTGGGTGTAAGCACACAAAAAATAAGACCTATAACCTAAAACGAGCGTAACTTGTGCATTCGTTATCCATTCGGGGCATACTTTTTTTCTAGAAGGTTTGCGGTGAGGCCAACACCGACAAAAAGAAAAATTCAAAGAGTAGAATAGTATATATCTTTATTAAAAATAAATACTTCCCTATGGTCGAGATATCGCCCCGAGTACCTCCTACTACTAGCATGTTACCTTCGATACAACATCGAACTCCATCGTAGTGGAGTACTCGCCCACCGTATCATGAACCGATCCTAGACTCTCGAGTTTATGGGTACACAAGGAACCATGGAAGGTAACCCACATCCCTCGGCCACACGGTTCAGCACACCGTCGGTGTAAGCACACAAAAAATGAGACCTATAATCTAAAACGAGCATAACTTTTGCATCCGTTATCCATTCGGGGCATACTTTTTTTCTAGAAAGCTTGCGGCAAGGCCAACATCGACAAAAAGCAAAATTCAAAGAGTAGAATAGTATATAATATTATTAAATATAAATACTTCCCTATGGTCGAGATACCGCCCCGAGTACCTCCTACTACTAGCATGTTACATTCGATACAACATCCAACTCCATCGCGGTGGAGGACTCGCCCACCATATCATGAACCGCGCCTTGACTACTGCATTTATGGGTACACAAGGAACCATGGAAGGTAACCCACATCAATTGGGCACGCGGTTCATCACACCGTGGATGTAAGCACACGAAAAAGGAGACTAATAACCTAAAATGAGCATAACTTTTGCATCCGTTGTCCGATCGGGGCATACCTATTTTTTTGAGAAAGCTTGCAGCGAGGCCAACATTGACAAAAAGGGAAATTCAAAGAGTAGAATAGTATATAATTTTTTACAAAATAAATACTTCCCTATGGTTGAGATACCGCCCCTAATACCTCCTACTGCCAGCATGTTACATTCAATACAACATCGAACTCCATCGCGGTGGAGTACTCGCCGACCGTATCATGAACCACGCCTAGACTCTCGAGTTTATGGGTACACAAGGAACCATGGAAGGTAACCCACATCCCTCGGCCACACGGTTCGGCACACCGTGGGTGTAAGCACACAAAAAATGAGACCTATAATCTAAAATGAGCATAACTTTTGCATCTGTTATCCATTCGGGGCATACTTTTTTTCTAGAAAGTTTGCGGTGAGGCCAACACCGACAAAAAGCAAAATTCAAAGAGTAGAATAGTATATAAATTTATTAAAAATAAATACTTCCCTATGGTCGAGATATTGCCCCGAGTACCTCCTACTACTAGTTCGATACTTCCCTATGGTCGAGATATCGCCCCGAGTACCTCCTACTACTAGCATGTTACATTCGATACAACATCCAACTCCGTCGCGGTGGAGGACTCGCCCACCATATCATGAACCGCGCCATGACTACTGCATTTATGGGTACACAAGGAACCATGGAACGTAACCCACATCAATCGGGCACGCGGTTCATCACACCGTGGATGTAAGCACACGGAAAAGGAGACTAATAACCTAAAACGAGCATAACCTTTGCATCCGTTGTCCGATCGGGCCATACTTTTTTTTCTAGAAAGCTTGCAGCGAGGCCAACACTGACAAAAAGGGAAATTCAAAGAGTAGAATATTATATAATTTTTTACAAAATTAATACTTCCCTATGGTTGAGATACCACCCCGACTACCTCCTACTGGTAGCACGTTACATTCAATACAACATCGAACTCCATCGCGGTGGAGTACTCGCCCATCGTATCATGAACCGTGCCTAGACTCTCGAGTTTATGGGTACACGAGGAACCATGGAAGGTAACCCACATCCCTCGGCCATGCGGTTTGGCACACCGTGGGTGTAAGCACACAAAAAATAAGACCTATAACCTAAAACGAGCGTAACTTGTGCATTCGTTATCCATTCGGGGCATACTTTTTTTCTAGAAGGTTTGCGGTGAGGCCAACACCGACAAAAAGCAAAATTCAAAGAGTAGAATAGTATATATCTTTATTAAAAATAAATACTTCCCTATTGTCGAGATATCGCCCCGAGTACCTCCTACTACTAGCATGTTACATTCGATACAACATCGAACTCCATCGTAGTGGAGTACTCGCCCACCGTATCATGAACCGATCCTAGACTCTCGAGTTTATGGGTACACAAGGAACCATGGAAGGTAACCCACATCCCTCGGCCACACGGTTCAGCACACCGTGGGTGTAAGCACACAAAAAATGAGACCTATAATCTAAAACGAGCATAACTTTTGCATCCGTTATCCATTTGGGGCATACTTTTTTTCTAGAAAGCTTGCGGCAAGGCCAACATCGACAAAAAGCAAAATTCAAAGAGTAGAATAGTATATAATATTATTAAATATAAATACTTCCCTATGGTCGAGATACCGCCCCGAGTACCTCCTACTACTAGCATGTTACATTCGATACAACATCCAACTCCATCGCGGTGGAGGACTCGCCCACCATATCATGAACCGCGCCTTGACTACTGCATTTATGGGTACACAAGGAACCATGGAAGGTAACCCACATCAATCGGGCACGCGGTTCATCACACCGTGGATGTAAGCACACGAAAAAGGAGACTAATAACCTAAAACGAGCATAACTTTTGCATCCGTTGTCCGATCGGGGCATACCTATTTTTTCGAGAAAGCTTGCAGCGAGGCCAACATTGACAAAAAGGGAAATTCAAAGAGTAGAATAGTATATAATTTTTTACAAAATAAATACTTCCCTATGGTTGAGATACCGCCCCGAATACCTCCTACTGCCAGCATGTTACATTCAATACAACATCGAACTCCATCGCGGTGGAGTACTCGCCCACCGTATCATGAACCACGCCTAGACTCTCGAGTTTATGGGTACACAAGGAACCATGGAAGGTAACCCACATCCCTCGGCCACACGGTTCGGCACACCGTGGGTGTAAGCACACAAAAAATGAGACCTATAATCTAAAATGAGCATAACTTTTGCATCTGTTATCCATTCGGGACATACTTTTTTTCTAGAAAGTTTGCGGTGAGGCCAACACCGACAAAAAGCAAAATTCAAAGAGTAGAATAGTATATATCTTTATTAAAAATAAATACTTCCCTATGGTCGAGATATCGCCCCGAGTACCTCCTACTACTAGCATGTTACATTCGATACAACATCGAACCCCATCGCGGTGGAGCACTCGCCGACCATATCATGAACCGTGCCTTGACTACTACATTTATGGGTATACAAGGAACCATGGAAGGTAACCCACATAAATCGGGCACGCGGTTCATCACACCGTGGATGTAAGCACACGAAAAAAAGGAGACTAATAACCTAAAACGAGCATAACTTTTGCATCCGTTGTCCGATCGGGGCATACCTATTTTTTTGAGAAAGCTTGCAGCGAGGCCAAACCTGACAAAAAGGGAAATTCAAAGAGTAGAATAGTATATAATTCTTTACAAAAAAAATACTTCCCTATGGTTGAGATACCGCCCCGAATACCTCCTACTGCCAGCATGTTACATTCAATACAACATCGAACTCCATCGCAGTGGAGTACTCGCCCACCGTATCATGAACCGATCCTAGACTCTCGAGTTTATGGGTACACAAGGAACCATGGAAGGTAACCCACATCCCTCGGCCACACGGTTCAGCACACCGTGGGTGTAAGCACACAAAAAATGAGACCTATAATCTAAAACGAGCATAACTTTTGCATCCGTTATCCATTCGGGGCATACTTTTTTTCTAGAAAGCTTGCGGCAAGGCCAACATCGACAAAAAGCAAAATTCAAAGAGTAGAATAGTATATAATATTATTAAATATAAATACTTCCCTATGGTCGAGATACCGCCCTGAGTACCTCCTACTACTAGCATGTTACATTCAATACAACATTGAATTCCATCACGGTGGAGGATGAACCGCGCCTAGACTACCTCATTTATGGGTACACAAGGAACCATGGAAGGTAACCCACATCAATCGGGCACACGGTTCATCACACCGTGGATGTAAGCACATGAAAAAGGAGACCAATAACCTAAAACGAGGATAACTTTTGCTTCCGTTGTCCGATCAGGGCATACTTTTTTTTTAGAAAGTTTGCGGTGAGGCCAACACCGACAAAAAGCAAAATTCAAAGAGTATAATAGTATATATCTTTATTAAAAATAAATACTTCGCTATGGTCGAGATATCGCCCCGAGTACCTCCTACTACTAGCATGTTACATTCGATACAACATCGAACTCCATCGCGGTGGAGCACTCGCCGACCATATCATGAACCGCGCCTTGACTACTACATTTATGGGTATACAAGGAACCATGGAAGGTAACCCACATCAATCGGGCACGCGGTTCATCACACCGTGGATGTAAGCACACGAAAAAGGAGACTAATAACCTAAAACGAGCATAACTTTTGCATCCGTTGTCCGATCGGGGCATACCTATTTTTTTGAGAAAGCTTGCAGCGAGGCCAAACCTGACAAAAAGGGAAATTCAAAGAGTAGAATAGTATATAATTTTTTACAAAAAAAATACTTCCCTATGGTTGAGATACCGCCCCGAATACCTCCTACTGCCATCATGTTACATTCAATACAACATCGATCTCCATCGCAGTGGAGTACTCGCCCACCGTATCATGAACCGATCCTAGACTCTCGAGTTATGGGTACACAAGGAACCATGGAAGGTAACCCACATCCCTCGGCCACACGGTTCAGCACACCGTGGGTGTAAGCACACAAAAAATGAGACCTATAATCTAAAACGAGCATAACTTTTGCATCCGTTATCCATTCGGGGCATACTTTTTTTCTAGAAAGCTTGCGGCAAGGCCAACATCGACAAAAAGCAAAATTCAAAGAGTAGAATAGTATATAATATTATTAAATATAAATACTTCCCTATGGTCGAGATACCGCCCCGAGTACCTCCTACTACTAGCATGTTACATTCAATACAACATTGAATTCCATCACGGTGGAGGATGAACCGCGCCTAAACTACCTCATTTATGGGTACACAAGGAACCATGGAAGGTAACCCACATCAATTGGGCACACGGTTCATCACACCGTGGATGTAAGCACATGAAAAAGGAGACCAATAACCTAAAACGAGGATAATTTTTGCTTCCGTTGTCCGATCAGGGCATACTTTTTTTTTAGAAAGCTTGCAGCGAGGGCAACACCGACAAAAAGCGAAATTCAAATAGTAGAATAGTATGTAATTTTTACTAAATAAATACTTCCCTATGGTTGAGATACCACCCTAAATACCTCCTACTACCAGCATGTTACATTCAATACAGCATCGAACTCCATCGCGGTGGAGGACTCGCCCACCATATCATGAACCATGCCTAGACTCTCCAGTTTATAGGTACACAAGGAACCATGGAAGGTAACCCACATCCCTCGGCCACGCGGTTCAGCACACTGTGGGTGTAAGCACATGAAAAATGAGACCAATAACCTAAAATGAGCGTAACTTTTGCATCTATTGTCCGTTCGGGGCATACTTCTTTTCTACAAAGTTTGCGGTGAGGCCAACACCGACAAAAAGCAAAATTCAAATTGTAGAAGAGAACATAATTTTATTAAAAATAAATACTTCCCTATGGTTGAGATACCACCCCGAGTACCTCCTACTACTAGCATGTTATATTCAATACAACATCAAACTCCATCGCGGTGGAGGACTCGCCCACCATATCATGAACTGCACCTAGACTACCGTATTTATGGGTACACAAGGAACCATGGAAGGTAACCCACATCAATCGGTCATGCGGTTCATCACACCGTGGATGTAGGCATACGAAAAACGAGACCAATAACCTAAAACGAGCATACTTTTGCATCCGTTGTCCGATCGGGCCATACTTTTTTTTTCTAGAAAACTTGCAACGAGGCCAACACTGACAAAAAGTGAAATTCATAGAGTAGAATAGTATATAATTGTTTACAAAATAAATACTTCCCTATGGTTGAGATACCGCCCCGAATACCTCCTACTGATAGCATGTTACATTCAATACAGCATCGAACTCCATCGCGGTGGAGGACTCGCCCACCGTATCATGAACCATGCCTAGACTCTCCAGTTTATAGGTACACAAGGAACCATGGAAGGTAACCCACATCCCTTGGCCACGCGGTTCAGCACACTGTGGGTGTAAGCACACGAAAAATGAGACCTATAACCTAAAACGAGCGTAACTTTTGCATCTGTTGTTCGTTCGGGGCATACTTTTTTTCTAGAAAGTTTGTGGTGAGGCCAACACCGACAAAAAGCAAAATTCAAAGAGTAGAATAGTATATAATTTTATTAAAAATAAATGCTTTCCTATGGTCGAGATATCGCCCGGAGTACCACCTACTACTAGCATGTTACATTCAATACAACATTGAACTCCATCACGGTGGAGGACTCGCCCACCATATCATGAACCGCGCCTAGACTACTGCATTTATGGGTACACAAGGAACCATAGAAGGTAACCCACATCAATCGGGCACACGGTTCATCACGCCGTGGATGTAAACACACGAAAAAGAAGACCAATAACCTAAAACGAGCATAACTTTTGCATCCGTTGTTCGATCGGGCCATACTTTTTTTCTCTAGAAAACTTGCAGCGAGGCCAACACTGACAAAAAGTGAAATTCAAAGAGTAGAATAGTATATAATTTTTTACAAAATAAATACTTCCCTATGGTTGAGATACCACCCCGAATACCTCCTACTGAAAGCATGTTACATTCAATACAACATCGAACTCCATCGCGGTGGACTACTCGCCCACCGTATCATGAACCGTGCCTAGACTCTCGAGTTTATGGGTACACAAGGAACCATGGAAGGTAACCCATATCCCTCGGCCACGCGGTTCAGCATACCGTGGGTGTAAGCACACGAAAAATAAGACCTATAACCTAAAACGAGCGTAACTTTTGCATTTGTTATCCATTTGGGGCATACTTTTTTTCTAGAAAGCTTGCGGCAAGGCCAACACCGACAAAAAGCAAAATTCAAAGAGTGGAATAGTATATAATATTATTAAAAATAAATACTTCCCTATGGTTGATATACCGCCCCGAGTACCTCCTACTGCTAGCATGTTACATTCAATACAACATCGAACTCCATCGTGGTGGAGGACTCGCCCACCATATGATGAACCGCGTCTAGACAACCGCATTTATGGGTACACAAGGAACCATGGAAGTTAGCCCACATCAATCGGGCACGCGGTTCATCACACCGTGGATGTAAGCACACAAAAAAGGAGACCAATAATCTAAAACGAGGATAACTTTTGCATCCGTTGTCCGATCGGGGCATACTTTTTTTTTGAGAAAGCTTGCAGCGAGGCCAACACCGAAAAAAGCATAATTCAAAGAGTAGAATAGTATATAATTTTTTACAAAATACATACTTCCCTATGGTTGAGATACCATCCTGAATACCTCCTACTACCAGCATGTTACAGTCAATACAGCATCGAACTCCATCGCGGTAGAGGACTCGCCCACCGTATCATGAACCACGCCTAGACTCTAGAGTTTATGGGTACACAAGGAACCATGGAAGGTAACCCACATCCCTCGGCCACGCGGTTCAGCACACTTTGGGTGTAAGCACACGAAAACGACCTATAACCTAAAATGAGCGTAACTTTTGCATCTGTTGTCCATTCGGGGCATACTTCTTTTCTAGAAAGTTTGCCGTGAGGCCAACACCGACAAAAAGAAAAATTCAAAGAGTAGAATAGTATATAACTTTATTAAAAATAAATACTTCCCTATGGTCGAGATATCGCCCCGAGTACCTCCTACTACTAGCATGTTACATTCAATACAACATTGAACTCCATCGCGGTGGAGGACTCGCCCACCATATCATGAACCGCGCCTAGACTACTGCATTTATGGGTACACAAGGAATCATAGAATGTAACCCACATCAATCGGGCACACGGTTCATCACACCGTGGATGTAAGCACACGAAAAAGGAGACCAATAACCTAAAACGAGCATAACTTTTGCATCCGTTGTCCGATCGGGCCATACTTTTTTTTTCTAGAAAGCTTGCAGCGAAGCCAACACTGACAAAAAGTGAAATTCATAGAGTAGAATAGTATATAATTGTTTACAAAATAAATACTTCCCTATGGTTGAGATACCGCCCCGAATACCTCCTACTGATAGCATGTTACATTCAATACAGCATCGAACTCCATCGCGGTGGAGGACTCGCCCACCGTATCATGAACCATGCCTAGACTCTCCAGTTTATAGGTACACAAGGAACCATGGAAGGTAACCCACATCCCTTGGCCACGCGGTTCAGCACACCTGTGGGTGTAAGCACACGAAAAATGAGACCTATAACCTAAAACGAGCGTAACTTTTGCATCTGTTGTTCCAGTTCGGGGCATACTTTTTTTCTAGAAAGTTTGTGGTGAGGCCAACACCGACAAAAAGCAAATTCAAAGAGTAGAATAGTATATAATTTATTAAAAATAAATGCTTTCCTATGGTCGAGATATCGCCCGGAGTACCACCTACTACTAGCATGTTACATTCAATACAACATTGAACTCCATCACGGTGGAGGACTCGCCCACCATATGATGAACCGCGCCTAGACTACCGCATTTATGGGTACACAAGGAACCATGGAAGTTAGCCCACATCAATCGGGCACGCGGTTCATCACACCGTGGATGTAAGCACACAAAAAAGGAGACCAATAACCTAAAACGAGGATAACTTTTGCATCCGTTGTCCGATCGGGGCATACTTTTTTTTTGAGAAAGCTTGCAGCGAGACCAACACCGAAAAAACCGAAATTCAAAGAGTAGAATAGTATATAATTTTTCACACAATATATAATTCCCTATGGTTGAGATACCACCCCGAATACCTCCTACTACCAGCATGTTACAGTCAATACAACATCAAACTCCATCGCGGTAGAGGACTCGCCCACCGTATCATGAACCACGCCTAGACTCTAGAGTTTATGGGTACACAAGGAACCATGGAAGGTAACCCACATCCCTCGGCCACGCGGTTCAGCACACTATGGGTGTAAGCACACGAAAAATGCGACCTATAACCTAAAATGAGCGTAACTTTTGCATTTGTTGTCCGTTCAGGGCATACTTCTTTTCTAGAAAGTTTGCGGTGAGGCCAACAGCGACAAAAAGCAAAATTCAAATAGTAGAATAGTATATAACTTTTTTAAAAATAAATACTTCCCTATGGTCGAGATATCGCCCCGAGTACCTCCTACTACTAGCATGTTACATTCGATACAACATCGAACTCCATCGCGGTGGAGGACTCGCCCACCATATCATGAACCGCGCCTTGACTACTGCATTTATGGGTACACAAGGAACGATGGAAGGTAACCCACATCAATCGGGCATGCGGTTCATCACACCGTGGATGTAAGCACATGAAAAAGGAGACCAATAACCTAAAACGAGCATAACTTTTGCATCCGTTGTCTAATCGGGGCATACCTATTTTTTCGAGAAAGCTTGCAGCGAGGCCAACACTGACAAAAAGGGAAATTCAAAGAGTAGAATAGTATATAATTTTTTACAAAATAAATACTTCCCTATGGTTGAGATACCGCCCCGACTACCTCCTACTGATAGCATGTTACATTCAATACAACATCGAACTCCATCGCGGTGGAGTACTCGCCCATCGTATCATGAACCGTGCCTAGACTCTCGAGTTTATGGGTACACAAGGAACCATGGATGGTAACCCACATCCCTCGGCCATTCGGTTCAGCACACCGTGGGTGTAAGCACACAAAAAATTAGACCTATAACCTAAAACGAGCGTAACTTGTGCATTCGTTATCCATTCGGGGCATACTTTTTTTCTAGAAAGCTTGCGGCAAGGTCAACACCGACAAAAAGCAAAATTCAAAGAGTAGAATAGTATATAATATTATTAAAAATAAATACTTCCCTATGGTCGAGATACCGCCCCGAGTACCTCCTACTACTAGCATGTTACATTCACTACAACATTGAATTCCATCACGGTGGAGGATGAACTGCGCCTAGACTACCGTATTTATGGGTACACAAGGAACCATGGAAGGTAACCTACATCGATCGGGCACACGGTTCATCACACCGTGGATGTAAGCACATGAAAAATGAGACTAATAACCTAAAACGAGGATAACTTTTGCATCCGTTGTCCGATCGGGGCATACTTTTTTTTTGAGAAAGCTTGCAACGAGGCCAACACCAAAAAAAGCGAAATTCAAAGAGTAGAATAGTATATAATTTTTTACAAAATAAATACTTTCCTATGGTTGAGATACCTCCCCGAATACCTCCTACTGCCAGCATGTTACATTCAATACAACATCGAACTCCATCGCGGTGGAGTACTCGCCCACCGTATCATGAACCGCGCCTAGACTCTCGAGTTTATGGGTACACAAGGAACCATGGAAGGTAACCCACATCCCTCGGCCACATGGTTCGGCACACCGTGGGTGTAAGCACACAAAAAATGAGACCTATAATCTAAAACAAGCATAACATGGAAGGTAACCCACATCCCTCGGCCACACGGTTCAGCACACCGTGGGTGTAAGCACACAAAAAATAAGACCTATAACCTAAAACGAGCGTAACTTTTGCATTCGTTATCCATTTCGGGCATACGTTTTTCCTTGAAAGCTTGCGGCAAGGCCAACACCGACAAAAAGCAAATTCAAAGAGTAGAATAGTATATAATATTATTAAAAATAAATACTTGCCTATGGTTGAGACACCGCCCCGAGTACCTCCTACTGCTAGCATGTTACATTCAATACAACAACGAACTCCATCGTGGTGGAGGACTCGCCCACCATATGATGAACCGCGCCTAGACTACCGCATTTATGGGTACACAAGGAACCATGGAAGTTAGCCCACATCAATCGGGCACGCGGTTCATCACACCGTGGATGTAAGCACACAAAAAAGGAGACCAATAACCTAAAACGAGGATAACTTTTGCATCCGTTGTCCGATCGGGGCATACTTTTTTTTTGAGAAAGCTTGCAGCGAGACCAACACCGAAAAAACCGAAATTCAAAGAGTAGAATAGTATATAATTTTTCACACAATATATAATTCCCTATGGTTGAGATACCACCCCGAATACCTCCTACTACCAGCATGTTACAGTCAATACAACATCAAACTCCATCGCGGTAGAGGACTCGCCCACCGTATCATGAACCACGCCTAGACTCTAGAGTTTATGGGTACACAAGGAACCATGGAAGGTAACCCACATCCCTCGGCCACGCGGTTCAGCACACTATGGGTGTAAGCACACGAAAAATGCGACCTATAACCTAAAATGAGCGTAACTTTTGCATCTGTTGTCCGTTCAGGGCATACTTCTTTTCTAGAAAGTTTGCGGTGAGGCCAACAGCGACAAAAAGCAAAATTCAAATAGTAGAATAGTATATAACTTTTTTAAAAATAAATACTTCCCTATGGTCGAGATATCGCCCCGAGTACCTCCTACTACTAGCATGTTACATTCGATACAACATCGAACTCCATCGCGGTGGAGGACTCGCCCACCATATCATGAACCGCGCCTTGACTACTGCATTTATGGGTACACAAGGAACGATGGAAGGTAACCCACATCAATCGGGCATGCGGTTCATCACACCGTGGATGTAAGCACATGAAAAAGGAGACCAATAACCTAAAACGAGCATAACTTTTGCATCCGTTGTCTAATCGGGGCATACCTATTTTTTCGAGAAAGCTTGCAGCGAGGCCAACACTGACAAAAAGGGAAATTCAAAGAGTAGAATAGTATATAATTTTTTACAAAATAAATACTTCCCTATGGTTGAGATACCGCCCCGACTACCTCCTACTGATAGCATGTTACATTCAATACAACATCGAACTCCATCGCGGTGGAGTACTCGCCCATCGTATCATGAACCGTGCCTAGACTCTCGAGTTTATGGGTACACAAGGAACCATGGATGGTAACCCACATCCCTCGGCCATTCGGTTCAGCACACCGTGGGTGTAAGCACACAAAAAATTAGACCTATAACCTAAAACGAGCGTAACTTGTGCATTCGTTATCCATTCGGGGCATACTTTTTTTCTAGAAAGCTTGCGGCAAGGTCAACACCGACAAAAAGCAAAATTCAAAGAGTAGAATAGTATATAATATTATTAAAAATAAATACTTCCCTATGGTCGAGATACCGCCCCGAGTACCTCCTACTACTAGCATGTTACATTCACTACAACATTGAATTCCATCACGGTGGAGGATGAACTGCGCCTAGACTACCGTATTTATGGGTACACAAGGAACCATGGAAGGTAACCTACATCGATCGGGCACACGGTTCATCACACCGTGGATGTAAGCACATGAAAAATGAGACTAATAACCTAAAACGAGGATAACTTTTGCATCCGTTGTCCGATCGGGGCATACTTTTTTTTTGAGAAAGCTTGCAACGAGGCCAACACCAAAAAAAGCGAAATTCAAAGAGTAGAATAGTATATAATTTTTTACAAAATAAATACTTTCCTATGGTTGAGATACCTCCCCGAATACCTCCTACTGCCAGCATGTTACATTCAATACAACATCGAACTCCATCGCGGTGGAGTACTCGCCCACCGTATCATGAACCGCGCCTAGACTCTCGAGTTTATGGGTACACAAGGAACCATGGAAGGTAACCCACATCCCTCGGCCACATGGTTCGGCACACCGTGGGTGTAAGCACACAAAAAATGAGACCTATAATCTAAAACAAGCATAACATGGAAGGTAACCCACATCCCTCGGCCACACGGTTCAGCACACCGTGGGTGTAAGCACACAAAAAATAAGACCTATAACCTAAAACGAGCGTAACTTTTGCATTCGTTATCCATTTCGGGCATACGTTTTTCCTTGAAAGCTTGCGGCAAGGCCAACACCGACAAAAAGCAAATTTCAAAGAGTAGAATAGTATATAATATTATTAAAAATAAATACTTTGCTATGGTTGAGACACCGCCCCGAGTACCTCCTACTGCTAGCATGTTACATTCAATACAACATCGAACTCCATCGTGGTGGAGGACTCGCCCACCATATGATGAACCGCGCCTAGACTACCGCATTTATGGGTACACAAGGAACCATGGAAGTTAGCCCACATCAATCGGGCACGCGGTTCATCACACCGTGGATGTAAGCACACAAAAAAGGAGACCAATAACCTAAAACGAGGATAACTTTTGCATCCGTTGTCCGATCGGGGCATACTTTTTTTTTGAGAAAGCTTGCAGCGAGACCAACACCGAAAAAAACCGAAATTCAAAGAGTAGAATAGTATATAATTTTTCACACAATATATAATTCCCTATGGTTGAGATACCACCCCGAATACCTCCTACTACCAGCATGTTACAGTCAATACAACATCAAACTCCATCGCGGTAGAGGACTCGCCCACCGTATCATGAACCACGCCTAGACTCTAGAGTTTATGGGTACACAAGGAACCATGGAAGGTAACCCACATCCCTCGGCCACGCGGTTCAGCACACTATGGGTGTAAGCACACGAAAAATGCGACCTATAACCTAAAATGAGCGTAACTTTTGCATCTGTTGTCCGTTCAGGGCATACTTCTTTTCTAGAAAGTTTGCGGTGAGGCCAACAGCGACAAAAAGCAAAATTCAAATAGTAGAATAGTATATAACTTTTTTAAAAATAAATACTTCCCTATGGTCGAGATATCGCCCCGAGTACCTCCTACTACTAGCATGTTACATTCGATACAACATCGAACTCCATCGCGGTGGAGGACTCGCCCACCATATCATGAACCGCGCCTTGACTACTGCATTTATGGGTACACAAGGAACGATGGAAGGTAACCCACATCAATCGGGCATGCGGTTCATCACACCGTGGATGTAAGCACATGAAAAAGGAGACCAATAACCTAAAACGAGCATAACTTTTGCATCCGTTGTCTAATCGGGGCATACCTATTTTTTCGAGAAAGCTTGCAGCGAGGCCAACACTGACAAAAAGGGAAATTCAAAGAGTAGAATAGTATATAATTTTTTACAAAATAAATACTTCCCTATGGTTGAGATACCGCCCCGACTACCTCCTACTGATAGCATGTTACATTCAATACAACATCGAACTCCATCGCGGTGGAGTACTCGCCCATCGTATCATGAACCGTGCCTAGACTCTCGAGTTTATGGGTACACAAGGAACCATGGATGGTAACCCACATCCCTCGGCCATTCGGTTCAGCACACCGTGGGTGTAAGCACACAAAAAATTAGACCTATAACCTAAAACGAGCGTAACTTGTGCATTCGTTATCCATTCGGGGCATACTTTTTTTCTAGAAAGCTTGCGACAAGGTCAACACCGACAAAAAGCAAAATTCAAAGAGTAGAATAGTATATAATATTATTAAAAATAAATACTTCCCTATGGTCGAGATACCGCCCCGAGTACCTCCTACTACTAGCATGTTACATTCACTACAACATTGAATTCCATCACGGTGGAGGATGAACTGCGCCTAGACTACCGTATTTATGGGTACACAAGGAACCATGGAAGGTAACCTACATCGATCGGGCACACGGTTCATCACACCGTGGATGTAAGCACATGAAAAATGAGACTAATAACCTAAAACGAGGATAACTTTTGCATCCGTTGTCCGATCGGGGCATACTTTTTTTTTGAGAAAGCTTGCAACGAGGCCAACACCAAAAAAAGCGAAATTCAAAGAGTAGAATAGTATATAATTTTTTACAAAATAAATACTTTCCTATGGTTGAGATACCTCCCCGAATACCTCCTACTGCCAGCATGTTACATTCAATACAACATCGAACTCCATCGCGGTGGAGTACTCGCCCACCGTATCATGAACCGCGCCTAGACTCTCGAGTTTATGGGTACACAAGGAACCATGGAAGGTAACCCACATCCCTCGGCCACATGGTTCGGCACACCGTGGGTGTAAGCACACAAAAAATGAGACCTATAATCTAAAACAAGCATAACATGGAAGGTAACCCACATCCCTCGGCCACACGGTTCAGCACACCGTGGGTGTAAGCACACAAAAAATGAGACCTATAATCTAAAACGAGCATAACTTTTGCATCCGTTATCCATTCGGGGCATACTTTTTTTCTAGAAAGTTTGCGGAGAGGCCAACAGCGACAAAAAGCAAAATTCAAAGAGTAGAATAGTATATAACTTTATTAAAAATAAATACTTCCCTATGGTCGAGATATCGCCCCGAGTACCTCCTACTACTAGCATGTTACATTTGATACAACATCGAACTCCATCGTGGTGGAGCACTCGCCCACCATATCATGAACCGCGCCTTGACTACTACATTTATGGGTATACATGGAACCATGGAAGGTAACCCACATCAATCGGGCATGTGGTTCATCACACCGTGGATGTAAGCACACGAAAAAGGAGACTAATAAGCTAAAACAAGCATAACTTTTGCAATCTTTGTCCGATCGGGGCATAGCTATTTTTTCGAGAAAGCTTGCAGCGAGGCCAACACTGACAAAAAGGGAAATTCAAAGAGTAGAATAGTATAAAAATTTTTACAAAATAAATACTTCCCTATGGTTGAGATACCGCCCCGAATACCTCCTACTGCCAGCATGTTACATTCAATACAACATCGAACTCCATCGTGGTGGAGTACTCGCCCACCATATCATGAACCGCGCCTAGACTCTAGAGTTTATGGGCACACAAGGAACCATGGAAGGTAACCCACATCCCTCGGCCACACGGTTCAGCACACCATGGGTGTAAGCACATGAAAAATGAGACCTATAACCTAAAATGAGCGTAACTTTTGCATCCGTTGTCCATTCGGGGCATACTTTTTTTCTAGAAAGCTTGCGGCAAGGCCAACACCGACAAAAAGCAAAATTCAAAGAGTAGAATAGTATATAATATTATTAAAAATAATACTTTCCTATGGTTGAGACACCGCCCCGAGTACCTCCTACTGCTAGCATGTTACATTCAATACAACATCGAACTCCATCGTGGTGGAGGACTCGCCCACCATATGATGAACCGCGCCTAGACTACCGCATTTATGGGTACACAAGGAACCATGGAAGTTAGCCCACATCAATCGGGCATGCGGTTCATCACACCGTGGATGTAAGCACACCAAAAAAAAGGAGACCAATAAGCTAAAACGAGGATAACTTCTGCATCCATTGTCCGATCGGGGCATACTTTTTTTTCTAGAAAGCTTGCAGCGAGGCCAACACTGACAAAAAGTGAAATTCAAAGAGTAGAATAGTATATAATTTTTACAAAATAAATACTTCCCTATGGTTGAGATACCGCCCCGAATACCTCCTACTGCCAGCATGTTACATTCAATACAACATCGAACTCCATCGTGGTGGAGTACTCGCCCACCATATCATGAACCGCGCCTAGACTCTAGAGTTTATGGGCACACAAGGAACCATGGAAGGTAACCCACATCCCTCGGCCACACGGTCCAGCACACCATGGGTGTAAGCACATGAAAAATGAGACCTATAACCTAAAATGAGCGTAACTTTTGCATCCGTTGTCCATTCGGGGCATACTTTTTTTCTAGAAAGCTTGCGGCAAGGCCAACACCGACAAAAAGCAAAATTCAAAGAGTAGAATAGTATATAATATTATTAAAAATAATACTTTCCTATGGTTGAGACACCGCCCCGAGTACCTCCTACTGCTAGCATGTTACATTCAATACAACATCGAACTCCATCGTGGTGGAGGACTCGCCCACCATATGATGAACCGCGCCTAGACTACCGCATTTATGGGTACACAAGGAACCATGGAAGTTAGCCCACATCAATCGGGCATGCGGTTCATCACACCGTGGATGTAAGCACACCAAAAAAAAGGAGACCAATAAGCTAAAACGAGGATAACTTCTGCATCCATTGTCCGATCGGGGCATACTTTTTTTTCTAGAAAGCTTGCAGCGAGGCCAACACTGACAAAAAGTGAAATTCAAAGAGTAGAATAGTATATAATTTTTTACAAAATAAATACTTCCCTATGGTTGAGATACCGCCCCGAATACCTCCTACTGCCAGCATGTTACATTCAATACAACATCGAACTCCATCGTGGTGGAGTACTCGCCCACCATATCATGAACCGCGCCTAGACTCTAGAGTTTATGGGCACACAAGGAACCATGGAAGGTAACCCACATCCCTCGGCCACACGGTCCAGCACACCATGGGTGTAAGCACATGAAAAATGAGACCTATAACCTAAAATGAGCGTAACTTTTGCATCCGTTATCCATTCGGGGCATACTTTTTTTCTAGAAAGCTTGCGGCAAGGCCAACACCGACAAAAAGCAAAATTCAAAGAGTAGAATAGTATATAATATTAATAAAAATAAATGCTTCCCTATGGTTGAGATACCGCCCTGAGTACCTCCTACTGCTAACAGTTACATTCAATACAACATCGAACTCCATCACGGTGGAGGACTCGCCCACCATATCATGAACCGCACCTAGACTACTGCATTAATGGGTACATAAGGAACCATGGAAGATAACCCACATCAATCGGGCACGCGGTTCATCACACCGTGAATGTAAGCACACGAAAAAGGAGACCAATAACCTAAAACGAGCATAACTTTTGCATCCGTTGTCTGATCAGGGTGTAGTATTTTTTTTTCGAGAAAGCATGCAGCGAGGTCAACACTGACAAAAAGCAAAATTCAAAGAGTACAATAGTATATAAAATTTCACAAAATAAATACTTCCCTATGGTTGAGATACCGCCCCGAATACCTCCTACTACCAGCATGTTGCATTCAATACAACATCCTACTCCATCGCGGTGGAGGACTCGCCCACTGTATCATGATCGTACCTAGACTACCGCATTTATGATTACACAAGAAACCATGGAAGGTAACCCAGATCAATCGGGCACGCGGTTCATCACACCGTGGATGTAAGCACACGAAAAAGGAGACCAATAACCTAAAACGAGCATAACTTTTCCATCCGTTGTCCGATCGGGGCATTCTTTTTTTTTAGAGAGCTTGCAGCGAGGCCAACACTGACAAAAAGTGAAATTCAAAGAGTAGAATAGTATATAATTTTTTACAAAATAAATACTTCCCTATGGTTGAGATACTGCCCCGAATACCTCCTACTGCCAGCATGTTACATTCAATACAACATCGAACTCCATCGTGGTGGAGTACTCGCCCACCATATCATGAACCGCGCCTAGACTCTTGAGTTTATGGGTACAAAAGGAACCATGGAAGGTAACCCACATCCCTTGGCCACACGGTTCGGCACACCATGGGTGTAAGCACACAAAAAATGAGACCTATAATCTAAAACGAGCATAACATGGAAGGTAACCCACATCCCTCGGCCACATGGTTCGGCACACCGTGGGTGTAAGCACACAAAAAATGAGACCTATAATCTAAAACGAGCATAACTTTTGCATCCGTTACCCATTCGGGGCATACTTTTTTTTCTAGAAAGTTTGCGGAGAGGCCAACACCGACAAAAAGCAAAATTCAAAGAGTAGAATAGTATATAACTTTATTAAAAATAAATACTTCCCTATGGTCGAGATATCGCCCCGAGTACCTCCTACTACTAGCATGTTACATTTGATACAACATCGAACTCCATCGCGGTGGAGCACTCGCCCACCATATCATGAACCGCGCCTTGACTACTACATTTATGGGTATACATTGAACCATGGAAGGTAACCCACATCAATCGGGCATGTGGTTCATCACACCGTGGATGTAAGCACACGAAAAAGGAGACTAATAAGCTAAAACGAGCATAACTTTTGCATTCGTTGTCCGATCGGGGCATAGCTATTTTTTCGAGAAAGCTTGCAGCGAGGCCAACACTGACAAAAAGGGAAATTCAAAGAGTAGAATAGTATAAAATTTTTTACAAAATAAATACTTCCCTATGGTTGAGATACCGCCCCGAATACCTCCTACTGCCAGCATGTTACATTCAATACAACATCGAACTCCATCGTGGTGGAGTACTCGCCCACCATATCATGAACCGCGCCTAGACTCTAGAGTTTATGGGCACACAAGGAACCGTGGAAGGTAACCCACATCCCTCGGCCACACGGTTCAGCACACCATGGGTGTAAGCACATGAAAAATGAGACCTATAACCTAAAATGAGCGTAACTTTTGCATCCGTTATCCATTCGGGGCATACTTTTTTTCTATAAAGCTTGCGGCAAGGCCAACACCGACAAAAAGCAAAATTCAAAGAGTAAAATAGTATATAATATTAATAAAAATAAATGCTTCCCTATGGTTGAGATACCGCCCTGAGTACCTCCTACTGCTAGCAGTTACATTCAATACAACATCGAACTCCATCACGGTGGAGGACTCGCCCACCATATCATGAACCGCACCTAGACTACTGCATTAATGGGTACATAAGGAACCATGGAAGATAACCCACATCAATCGGGCACGCGGTTCATCACACCATGAATGTAAGCACATGAAAAAGGAGACCAATAACCTAAAACGAGCATAACTTTTGCATCCGTTGTCTGATCAGGGTGTAGTATTTTTTTTTCGAGAAAGCATGCAGCGAGGTCAACACTGACAAAAAGCAAAATTCAAAGAGTACAATAGTATATAAAATTTCACAAAATAAATACTTCCCTATGGTTGAGATACCGCCCCGAATACCTCCTACTACCAGCATGTTGCATTCAATACAACATCCTACTCCATCGCGGTGGAGGACTCGCCCACTGTATCATGATCGCACCTAGACTACCGCATTTATGATTACACAAGAAACCATGGAAGGTAACCCAGATCAATCGGGCACGCGGTTCATCACACCGTGGATGTAAGCACACGAAAAAGGAGACCAATAACCCAAAATGAGCATAACTTTTCCATCCGTTGTCCGATCGGGGCATACTTTTTTTTTAGAGAGCTTGCAGCGAGGCCAACACTGACAAAAAGTGAAATTCAAAGAGTAGAATACTATATAATTTTTTACAAAATAAATACTTCCCTATGGTTGAGATACCGCCCCGAATACCTCCTACTGCCAGCATGTTACATTCAATACAACATCGAACTCCATCGTGGTGGAGTACTCACCCACCATATCATGAACCGCGCCTAGACTCTTGAGTTTATGGGTACAAAAGGAACCATGGAAGGTAACCCACATCCCTTGGCCACACGGTTCGGCACACCATGGGTGTAAGCACATGAAAAATGAGACCTATAACCTAAAATGAGCGTAACTTTTGCATCCGTTATCCATTCGGGGCATACTTTTTTTCTAGAAAGCTTGCGGCAAGGCCAACACCGACAAAAAGCAAAATTCAAAGAGTATAATAGTATATAATATTAATAAAAATAAATGCTTCCCTATGGTTGAGATACCGCCCTGAGTACCTCCTACTGCTAGCAGTTACATTCAATACAACATCGAACTCCATCACGGTGGAGGACTCGCCCACCATATCATGAACCGCACCTAGACTACTGCATTAATGGGTACATAAGGAACCATGGAAGATAACCCACATCAATCGGGCACGCGGTTCATCACACCAGTGAATGTAAGCACACGAAAAAGGAGACCAATAACCTAAAACGAGCATAACTTTTGCATCCGTTGTCTGATCAGGGTGTAGTATTTTTTTTTCGAGAAAGCATGCAGCGAGGTCAACACTGACAAAAAGCAAAATTCAAAGAGTACAATAGTATATAAAATTTCACAAAATAAATACTTCCCTATGGTTGAGATACCGCCCCGAATACCTCCTACTACCAGCATGTTGCATTCAATACAACATCCTACTCCATCGCGGTGGAGGACTCGCCCACTGTATCATGATCGCACCTAGACTACCGCATTTATGATTACACAAGAAACCATGGAAGGTAACCCAGATCAATCGGGCACGCGGTTCATCACACCGTGGATGTAAGCACACGAAAAAGGAGACCAATAACCCAAAATGAGCATAACTTTTCCATCCGTTGTCCGATCGGGGCATACTTTTTTTTTAGAGAGCTTGCAGCGAGGCCAACACTGACAAAAAGTGAAATTCAAAGAGTAGAATACTATATAATTTTTTACAAAATAAATACTTCCCTATGGTTGAGATACCGCCCCGAATACCTCCTACTGCCAGCATGTTACATTCAATACAACATCGAACTCCATCGTGGTGGAGTACTCACCCACCATATCATGAACCGCGCCTAGACTCTTGAGTTTATGGGTACAAAAGGAACCATGGAAGGTAACCCACATCCCTTGGCCACACGGTTCGGCACACCATGGGTGTAAGCACATGAAAAATGAGACCTATAACCTAAAATGAGCGTAACTTTTGCATCCGTTATCCATTCGGGGCATACTTTTTTTCTAGAAAGCTTGCGGCAAGGCCAACACCGACAAAAAGCAAAATTCAAAGAGTATAATAGTATATAATATTAATAAAAATAAATACTTCCCTATGATTGAGATACCGCCCTGAGTACCTCCTACTACTAGCAGTTACATTCAATACAACATCGAACTCCATCACGGTCGAGGACTCGCCCACCATATCATGAACCGCACCTAGACTACTGCATTAATGGGTACATAAGGAACCATGGAAGGTAACCCACATCAATCGGGCATGCGGTTCATCACACCGTGAATGTATGCACACAAAAAAGGAGACCAATAACCTAAAACGAGCATAACTTTTGCATCCGTTGTCTGATCAGGGTGTAGTATTTGTTTTCTAGAAAGCATGCAGCGAGGTCAACACTGACAAAAAGCAAAATTCAAAGAGTACAATAGTATATAATATTTCACAAAATAATACTTCCCTATGGTTGAGATACCACCCCGAATACCTCCTACTACCAGCATGTTACATTCAATACAACATCCTACTCCATCGCGGTGGAGGACTCGCCCACCGTATCATGATCGCACCTAGACTACCGCATTTGTGATTACACAAGAAACCATGGAAAGTAACCCAGATCAATCGGGCACGCGGTTCATCACACCGTGGATGTAAGCACACGAAAAAGGAGACCAATAACCCTAAAATGAGCATAACTTTTCCATCCGTTGTCCGATCGGGGCATACTTTTTTTTTAGAGAGCTTGCAGCGAGGCCAACACTGACAAAAAGTGAAATTCAAAGAGTAGAATACTATATAATTTTTTACAAAATAAATACTTCCCTATGGTTGAGATACCGCCCCGAATACCTCCTACTGCCAGCATGTTACATTCAATACAACATCGAACTCCATCGTGGTGGAGTACTCACCCACCATATCATGAACCGCGCCTAGACTCTTGAGTTTATGGGTACAAAAGGAACCATGGAAGGTAACCCACATCCCTTGGCCACACGGTTCGGCACACCATGGGTGTAAGCACATGAAAAATGAGACCTATAACCTAAAATGAGCGTAACTTTTGCATCCGTTATCCATTCGGGGCATACTTTTTTTCTAGAAAGCTTGCGGCAAGGCCAACACCGACAAAAAGCAAAATTCAAAGAGTATAATAGTATATAATATTAATAAAAATAAATACTTCCCTATGATTGAGATACCGCCCTGAGTACCTCCTACTACTAGCAGTTACATTCAATACAACATCGAACTCCATCACGGTGGAGGACTCGCCCACCATATCATGAACCGCACCTAGACTACTGCATTAATGGGTACATAAGGAACCATGGAAGGTAACCCACATCAATCGGGCATGCGGTTCATCACACCGTGAATGTATGCACACAAAAAAGGAGACCAATAACCTAAAACGAGCATAACTTTTGCATCCGTTGTCTGATCAGGGTGTAGTATTTGTTTTCTAGAAAGCATGCAGCGAGGTCAACACTGACAAAAAGCAAAATTCAAAGAGTACAATAGTATATAATATTTCACAAAATAAATACTTCCCTATGGTTGAGATACCACCCCGAATACCTCCTACTACCAGCATGTTACATTCAATACAACATCCTACTCCATCGCGGTGGAGGACTCGCCCACTGTATCATGATCGCACCTAGACTACCGCATTTGTGATTACACAAGAAACCATGGAAGGTAACCCAGATCAATCGGGCACGCGGTTCATCACACCGTGGATGTAAGCACACGAAAAAGGAGACCAATAACCTAAAACGAGCATAACTTTTCCATCCGTTGTCCGATCGGGCATACTTTTTTTTTAGAGAGCTTGCAGCGAGGCCAACACTGACAAAAAGTGAAATTCAAAGAGTAGAATAGTATATAATTTTTTACAAAATAAATACTTCCCTATGGTTGAGATACCGCCCTGAATACCTCCTACTGCCAGCATGTTACATTCAATACAACATCGAACTCCATCGTGGTGGAGTACTCGCCCACCATATCATGAACCGCGCCTAGACTCTTGAGTTTATGGGTACAAAAGGAACCATGGAAGGTAACCCACATCCCTCGGCCACACGGTTCAGCACACCATGGGTGTAAGCACATGAAAAATGAGACCTATAACCTAAAATGAGCGTAACTTTTGCATCCGTTATCCATTCGGGGCATACTTTTTTTCTAGAAAGCTTGCGGCAAGGCCAACACCGACAAAAAGCAAAATTCAAAGAGTAGAATAGTATATAATATTAATAAAAATAAATGCTTCCCTATGGTTGAGATACCGCCCTGAGTACCTCCTACTGCTAGCAGTTACATTCAATACAACATCGAACTCCATCACGGTGGAGGACTCGCCCACCATATCATGAACCGCACCTAGACTACTGCATTAATGGGTACATAAGGAACCATGGAAGATAACCCACATCAATCGGGCACAGCGGTTCATCACACCGTGAATGTAAGCACACGAAAAAGGAGACCAATAACCTAAAACGAGCATAACTTTTGCATCCGTTGTCTGATCAGGGTGTAGTATTTTTTTTCTAGAAAGCATGCAGCGAGGTCAACACTGACAAAAAGCAAAATTCAAAGAGTACAATAGTATATAAAATTTCACAAAATAAATACTTCCCTATGGTTGAGATACCGCCCCGAATACCTCCTACTACCAGCATGTTGCATTCAATACAACATCCTACTCCATCGCGGTGGAGGACTCGCCCACTGTATCATGATCGCACCTAGACTACCGCATTTATGATTACACAAGAAACCATGGAAGGTAACCCAGATCAATCGGGCACGCGGTTCATCACACCGTGGATGTAAGCACACGAAAAAGGAGACCAATAACCTAAAACGAGCATAACTTTTCCATCCGTTGTCCGATCGGGGCATACTTTTTTTTTAGAGAGCTTGCAGCGAGGCCAACACTGACAAAAAGTGAAATTCAAAGAGTAGAATAGTATATAATTTTTTACAAAATAAATACTTCCCTATGGTTGAGATACCGCCCCGAATACCTCCTACTGCCAGCATGTTACATTCAATACAACATCGAACTCCATCGTGGTGGAGTACTCGCCCACCATATCATGAACCGCGCCTAGACTCTTGAGTTTATGGGTACAAAAGGAACCATGGAAGGTAACCCACATCCCTTGGCCACACGGTTCGGCACACCATGGGTGTAAGCACATGAAAAATGAGACCTATAACCTAAAATGAGCGTAACTTTTGCATCCGTTATCCATTCGGGGCATACTTTTTTTCTAGAAAGCTTGCGGCAAGGCCAACACCGACAAAAAGCAAAATTCAAAGAGTAGAATAGTATATAATATTAATAAAAATAAATGCTTCCCTATGGTTGAGATACCGCCCTGAGTACCTCCTACTGCTAGCAGTTACATTCAATACAACATCGAACTCCATCACGGTGGAGGACTCGCCCACCATATCATGAACCGCACCTAGACTACTGCATTAATGGGTACATAAGGAACCATGGAAGATAACCCACATCAATCGGGCACGCGGTTCATCACACCGTGAATGTAAGCACACGAAAAAGGAGACCAATAACCTAAAACGAGCATAACTTTTGCATCCGTTGTCTGATCAGGGTGTAGTATTTTTTTTTCGAGAAAGCATGCAGCGAGGTCAATACTGACAAAAAGCAAAATTCAAAGAGTACAATAGTATATAAAATTTCACAAAATAAATACTTCCCTATGGTTGAGATACCACCCCGAATACCTCCTACTACCAGCATGTTGCATTCAATACAACATCCTACTCCATCGCGGTGGAGGACTCGCCCACTGTATCTTGATCGCACCTAGACTACCGCATTTATGATTACACAAGAAACCATGGAAGGTAACCCAGATCAATCGGGCACGCGGTTCATCACACCGTGGATGTAAGCACACGAAAAAGGAGACCAATAACCTAAAACGAGCACAACTTTTCCATCCGTTGTCCGATCGGGGCATACTTTTTTTTTAGAGAGCTTGCAGCGAGGCCAACACTGACAAAAAGTGAAATTCAAAGAGTAGAATAGTATATAATTTTTTACAAAATAAATACTTCCCTATGGTTGAGATACCGCCCCGAATACCTCCTACTGCCAGCATGTTACATTCAATACAACATCGAACTCCATCGTGGTGGAGTACTCGCCCACCATATCATGAACCGCGCCTAGACTCTTGAGTTTATGGGTACAAAAGGAACCATGGAAGGTAACCCACATCCCTTGGCCACACGGTTCGGCACACCATGGGTGTAAGCACATGAAAAATGAGACCTATAACCTAAAATGAGCGTAACTTTTGCATCCGTTATCCATTCGGGGCATACTTTTTTTCTAGAAAGCTTGCGGCAAGGCCAACACCGACAAAAAGCAAAATTCAAAGAGTAGAATAGTATATAATATTAATAAAAATAAATGCTTCCCTATGGTTGAGATACCGCCCTGAGTACCTCCTACTGCTAGCAGTTACATTCAATACAACATCGAACTCCATCACGGTGGAGGACTCGCCCACCATATCATGAACCGCACCTAGACTACTGCATTAATGGGTACATAAGGAACCATGGAAGATAACCCACATCAATCGGGCACGCGGTTCATCACACCGTGAATGTAAGCACACGAAAAAGGAGACCAATAACCTAAAACGAGCATAACTTTTGCATCCGTTGTCTGATCAGGGTGTAGTATTTTTTTTTCGAGAAAGCATGCAGCGAGGTCAATACTGACAAAAAGCAAAATTCAAAGAGTACAATAGTATATAAAATTTCACAAAATAAATACTTCCCTATGGTTGAGATACCGCCCCGAATACCTCCTACTACCAGCATGTTGCATTCAATACAACATCCTACTCCATCGCGGTGGAGGACTCGCCCACTGTATCATTGATCGCACCTAGACTACCGCATTTATGATTACACAAGAAACCATGGAAGGTAACCCAGATCAATCGGGCACGCGGTTCATCACACCGTGGATGTAAGCACACGAAAAAGGAGACCAATAACCTAAAACGAGCATAACTTTTCCATCCGTTGTCCGATCGGGGCATACTTTTTTTTTAGAGAGCTTGCAGCGAGGCCAACACTGACAAAAAGTGAAATTCAAAGAGTAGAATAGTATATAATTTTTTACAAAATAAATACTTCCCTATGGTTGAGATACCGCCCCGAATACCTCCTACTGCCAGCATGTTACATTCAATACAACATCGAACTCCATCGTGGTGGAGTACTCGCCCACCATATCATGAACCGCGCCTAGACTCTTGAGTTTATGGGTACAAAAGGAACCATGGAAGGTAACCCTCATCCCTTGGCCACACGGTTCGGCACACCATGGGTGTAAGCACATGAAAAATGAGACCTATAACCTAAAATGAGCGTAACTTTTGCATCCGTTATCCATTCGGGGCATACTTTTTTTCTAGAAAGCTTGCGGCAAGGCCAACACCGACAAAAAGCAAAATTCAAAGAGTAGAATAGTATATAATATTAATAAAAATAAATGCTTCCCTATGGTTGAGATACCGCCCTGAGTACCTCCTACTGCTAGCAGTTACATTCAATACAACATCGAACTCCATCACGGTGGAGGACTCGCCCACCATATCATGAACCGCACCTAGACTACTGCATTAATGGGTACATAAGGAACCATGGAAGATAACCCACATCAATCGGGCACGCGGTTCATCACACCGTGAATGTAAGCACACGAAAAAGGAGACCAATAACCTAAAACGAGCATAACTTTTGCATCCGTTGTCTGATCAGGGTGTAGTATTTTTTTTTCGAGAAAGCATGCAGCGAGGTCAATACTGACAAAAAGCAAAATTCAAAGAGTACAATAGTATATAAAATTTCACAAAATAAATACTTCCCTATGGTTGAGATACCGCCCCGAATACCTCCTACTACCAGCATGTTGCATTCAATACAACATCCTACTCCATCGCGGTGGAGGACTCGCCCACTGTATCTTGATCGCACCTAGACTACCGCATTTATGATTACACAAGAAACCATGGAAGGTAACCCAGATCAATCGGGCACGCGGTTCATCACACCGTGGATGTAAGCACACGAAAAAGGAGACCAATAACCTAAAACGAGCACAACTTTTCCATCCGTTGTCCGATCGGGGCATACTTTTTTTTTAGAGAGCTTGCAGCGAGGCCAACACTGACAAAAAGTGAAATTCAAAGAGTAGAATAGTATATAATTTTTTACAAAATAAATACTTCCCTATGGTTGAGATACCGCCCCGAATACCTCCTACTGCCAGCATGTTACATTCAATACAACATCGAACTCCATCGTGGTGGAGTACTCGCCCACCATATCATGAACCGCGCCTAGACTCTTGAGTTTATGGGTACAAAAGGAACCATGGAAGGTAACCCTCATCCCTTGGCCACACGGTTCGGCACACCATGGGTGTAAGCACATGAAAAATGAGACCTATAACCTAAAATGAGCGTAACTTTTGCATCCGTTATCCATTCGGGGCATACTTTTTTTCTAGAAAGCTTGCGGCAAGGCCAACACCGACAAAAAGCAAAATTCAAAGAGTAGAATAGTATATAATATTAATAAAAATAAATGCTTCCCTATGGTTGAGATACCGCCCTGAGTACCTCCTACTGCTAGCAGTTACATTCAATACAACATCGAACTCCATCACGGTGGAGGACTCGCCCACCATATCATGAACCGCACCTAGACTACTGCATTAATGGGTACATAAGGAACCATGGAAGATAACCCACATCAATCGGGCACGCGGTTCATCACACCGTGAATGTAAGCACACGAAAAAGGAGACCAATAACCTAAAACGAGCATAACTTTTGCATCCGTTGTCTGATCAGGGTGTAGTATTTTTTTTTCGAGAAAGCATGCAGCGAGGTCAATACTGACAAAAAGCAAAATTCAAAGAGTACAATAGTATATAAAATTTCACAAAATAAATACTTCCCTATGGTTGAGATACCGCCCCGAATACCTCCTACTACCAGCATGTTGCATTCAATACAACATCCTACTCCATCGCGGTGGAGGACTCGCCCACTGTATCTTGATCGCACCTAGACTACCGCATTTATGATTACACAAGAAACCATGGAAGGTAACCCAGATCAATCGGGCACGCGGTTCATCACACCGTGGATGTAAGCACACGAAAAAGGAGACCAATAACCTAAAACGAGCACAACTTTTCCATCCGTTGTCCGATCGGGGCATACTTTTTTTTTAGAGAGCTTGCAGCGAGGCCAACACTGACAAAAAGTGAAATTCAAAGAGTAGAATAGTATATAATTTTTTACAAAATAAATACTTCCCTATGGTTGAGATACCGCCCCGAATACCTCCTACTGCCAGCATGTTACATTCAATACAACATCGAACTCCATCGTGGTGGAGTACTCGCCCACCATATCATGAACCGCGCCTAGACTCTTGAGTTTATGGGTACAAAAGGAACCATGGAAGGTAACCCACATCCCTTGGCCACACGGTTCGGCACACCATGGGTGTAAGCACATGAAAAATGAGACCTATAACCTAAAATGAGCGTAACTTTTGCATCCGTTATCCATTCGGGGCATACTTTTTTTCTAAAAAGCTTGCGGCAAGGCCAACACCGACAAAAAGCAAAATTCAAAGAGTATAATAGTATATAATATTAATAAAAATAAATCCTTCCCTATGATTGAGATACCGCCCTGAGTACCTCCTACTACTAGCAGTTACATTCAATACAACATCGAACACCATCACGGTGGAGGACTCGCCCACCATATCATGAACCGCACCTAGACTACTGCATTAATGGGTACATAAGGAACCATGGAAGGTAACCCACATCAATCGGGCATGCGGTTCATCACACCGTGAATGTAAGCACACAAAAAAGGAGACCAATAACCTAAAACGAGCATAACTTTTGCATCCGTTGTCTGATCAGGGTGTAGTATTTGTTTTCTAGAAAGCATGCAGCGGGGTCAACACTGACAAAAAGCAAAATTCAAAGGGTACAATAGCATATAATATTTCACAAAATAAATACTTCCCTATGGTTAGGATACCGCCCCGAATACCTCCTACTACCAGCATGTTACATTCAATACAACATCCAACTCCATAGCGGTGGAGGATTTGCCCACTGTATCATGAACCACACCTAGACTACCGAGTTTATGGGTACACAAGGAACCATGGAAGGTAACCCACATCCCTCGGCCACGCGGTTCAGCACACCATGGGTGTAAGCACATGAAAAATGAGACCTATAACCTAAAATGAGCGTAACTTTTGCATCCGTTATCCATTCGGGGCATACTTTTTTTCTAGAAAGCTTGCGGCAAGGCCAACACCGACAAAAAGCAAAATTCAAAGAGTAGAATAGTATATAATATTAATAAAAATAAATACTTCCCTATGGTTGAGATACCGCATCGAGTACCTCCTACTACTAGCATGTTATATTCAATACAACATCAAACTCCATCGCGGTGGAGGACTCGCCCACCATATCATGAACTGCACCTAGACTACCGTATTTATGGGTACACAAGGAACCATGGAAGGTAACCCACATCAATCGGTCATGCGGTTCATCACACGGTGGATGTAAGCATACGAAAAACGAGACCAATAACCTAAAATGAGCATAACTTTTGCATTCGTTGTCCGATCGGGGCATACTTTTTCTTTTCTAGAGAGCTTGCAGTGAGGCCAACATAGACAAAAAGCAAAATTCAAAGAGTAGAATAGTATATAATTTTTAACACAATAAATACTTCCCGATGATTGAGATACCGCCCCGAATACCTCCTACTACCAGCATGTTACATTCAATATAGCATCGAACTCCACCGTGGTGGAGGATTTGCCCACTGTATCATGAACCGCACCTAGACTACCGAGTTTATGGGTACACAAGGAACCATGGAAGGTAACCCACATCCCTCGGCCACGCGGTTCAGCACACCATGGGTGTAAGCACATGAAAAATGAGACCTATAACCTAAAATGAGCGTAACTTTTGCATCCGTTATCCATTCGGGGCATACTTTTTTTCTAGAAAGCTTGCGGCAAGGCCAACACCGACAAAAAGCAAAATTCAAAGAGTAGAATAGTATATAATATTAATAAAAATAAATACTTCCCTATGGTTGAGATACCGCCCTGAGTACCTCCTACTGCTAGCAGTTACATTCAATACAACATCGAACTCCATCACGGTGGAGGACTCGCCCACCATATCATGAACCGCACCTAGACTACTGCATTAATGGGTACATAAGGAACCATGGAAGATAACCCACATCAATCGGGCACGCGGTTCATCACACCGTGAATGTAAGCACACGAAAAAGGAGACCAATAACCTAAAACGAGCATAACTTTTGCATCCGTTGTCTGATCAGGGTGTAGTATTTTTTTTTCTAGAAAGCATGCAGCGAGGTCAACACTGACAAAAAGCAAAATTCAAAGAGTACAATAGTATATAAATTTCACAAAATAAATACTTCCCTATGGTTGAGATACCGCCCCGAATACCTCCTACTACCAGCATGTTGCATTCAATACAACATCCTACTCCATCGCGGTGGAGGACTCGCCCACTGTATCATGATCGCACCTAGACTACCGCATTTATGATTACACAAGAAACCATGGAAGGTAACCCAGATCAATCGGGCACGCGGTTCATCACACCGTGGATGTAAGCACACGAAAAAGGAGACCAATTACCTAAAACGAGCATAACTTTTCCATCCGTTGTCCGATCGGGGCATACTTTTTTTTAGAAAGCTTGCAGCGAGGCCAACACTAACAAAAAGTGAAATTCAAAGAGTAGAATAGTATATAATTTTTTACAAAATAAATACTTCCCTATGGTTGAGATACCGCCCCGAATACCTCCTACGGCCAGCATGTTACA
The DNA here is from genome assembly GCA_032690845.1 of Eleusine coracana subsp. coracana. Classification (NCBI taxonomy): domain Eukaryota; kingdom Viridiplantae; phylum Streptophyta; class Magnoliopsida; order Poales; family Poaceae; genus Eleusine; species Eleusine coracana. The sequence continues at coordinate 52,688 of MU847571.1, forward strand.
TTCAATACAACATCGAACTCCATAATGGTGGAGTACTCGCCCACCATATCATGAACCGCGCCTAGACTCTTGAGTTTATGGGTACACAAGGAACCATGGAAGGTAACCCACATCCTTCGGCCACACAGTTCAGCACACCATGGGTGTAAGCACATGAAAAATGAGACCTCTAACCTAAAATGAGCGTAACTTTTGCATCCGTTATCCATTCGGGGCATACTTTTTTTCTAGAAAGCTTGCGGTAAGGCCAACACCGACAAAAAGAAAAATTCAAAGAGTAGAATAGTAAATAATATTATTAAAAATAAATACTTCACTATGGTTGAGATACCACCCTAAGTACCTCCTACTGCTAGCAGTTACATTCAATACCACGTCGAACTCCATCACGGTGGAGGACTCGCCCACCGTATCATGATCGCACCTAGAATACCGCATTTATGGGTACACAAGGAACCATGGAAGGTAACCCAGATCAATCAGGCACGCGGTTCATCACACCGTGGATGTAAGCACATGAAAAATGAGACCTCTAACCTAAAATGAGCGTAACTTTTGCATCCGTTATCCATTCGGGGCATACTTTTTTTCTAGAAAGCTTGCAGCGAGGCCAACACCGACAAAAAGAAAAATTCAAAGAGTAGAAGAGAACATAATTTTATTAAAAATAAATACTTCCCTATGGTTGAGATACCGCATCGAGTACCTCCTACTACTAGCATATTATATTCAATACAACATCAAACTCCATCGCGGTGGAGGACTCGCCCACCATATCATGAACTGCACCTAGACTACCGTATTTATGGGTACACAAGGAACCATGGAAGGTAACCCACATCAATCGGTCATGCGGTTCATCACACGGTGGATGTAAGCATACGAAAAACGAGACCAATAACCTAAAATGAGCATAACTTTTGCATTCGTTGTCCGATCGGGGCATACTTTTTTTTTCTAGAGAGCTTGCAGTGAGGCCAACATAGACAAAAAGCAAAATTCAAAGAGTAGAATAGTATATAATTTTTAACACAATAAATACTTCCCGATGATTGAGATACCGCCCCGAATACCTCCTACTACCAGCATGTTACATTCAATATAGCATCGAAGCTCCACCGTGGTGGAGGATTTGCCCACTGTATCATGAACCGCACCTAGACTACCGAGTTTATGGGTACACAAGGAACCATGGAAGGTAACCCACATCCCTCGGCCACGCGGTTCAGCACACCATGGGTGTAAGCACATGAAAAATGAGACCTATAACCTAAAATGAGCGTAACTTTTGCATCCGTTATCCATTCGGGGCATACTTTTTTTCTAGAAAGCTTGCGGCAAGGCCAACACCGACAAAAAGCAAAATTCAAAGAGTAGAATAATATATAATATTAATAAAAATAAATACTTCCCTATGGTTGAGATACCGCATCGAGTACCTCCTACTACTAGCATGTTATATTCAATACAACATCAAACTCCATCGCGGTGGAGGACTCGCCCACCATATCATGAACCTGCACCTAGACTACCGTATTTATGGGTACACAAGGAACCATGGAAGGTAACCCACATCAATCGGTCATGCGGTTCATCACACGGTGGATGTAAGCATACGAAAAACAAGACCAATAACCTAAAATGAGCATAACTTTTGCATTCGTTGTCCGATCGGGGCATACTTTTTTTTTTCTAGAGAGCTTGCAGTGAGGCCAACATAGACAAAAAGCAAAATTCAAAGAGTAGAATAGTATATAATTTTTAACACAATAAATACTTCCCGATGATTGAGATACCGCCCCGAATACCTCCTACTACCAGCATGTTACATTCAATATAGCATCGAACTCCACCGTGGTGGAGGATTTGCCCACTGTATCATGAACCGCACCTAGACTACCGAGTTTATGGGTACACAAGGAACCATGGAAGGTAACCCACATCCCTCGGCCACGCGGTTCAGCACACCATGGGTGTAAGCACACAAAAAATGAGACTAATAACCTAAAATGAGCGTAACTTTTGCATCCGTTATCCATTCGGGGCATACTTTTTTTCTAGAAAGCTTGCGGCAAGGCCAACACCGACAAAAAGCAAAATTCAAAGAGTAGAATAGTATATAATATTAATAAAAATAAATACTTCCCTATGGTTGAGATACCGCCCTGAGTACCTCCTACAGCTAGCAGTTACATTCAATACAACATCGAACTCCATCATAGTGGAGGACCCGCCCACCATATCATGAACCGCACCTAGACTACTGCATTAATGGGTACATAAGGAACCATGGAAGGTAACCCACATCAATCGGGCATGCGGTTCATCACACCGTGGATGTAAGCACATGAAAAATGAGACCTCTAACCTAAAATGAGCGTAACTTTTGCATCCGTTATCCATTCGGGGCATACTTTTTTTCTAGAAAGCTTGCAGCGAGGCCAACACCGACAAAAAGAAAAATTCAAAGAGTAGAAGAGAACATAATTTTATTAAAAATAAATACTTCCCTATGGTTGAGATACCGCATCGAGTACCTCCTACTACTAGCATGTTATATTCAATACAACATCAAACTCCATCGCGGTGGAGGACTCGCCCACCATATCATGAACTGCACCTAGACTACCGTATTTATGGGTACACAAGGAACCATGGAAGGTAACCCACATCAATCGGTCATGCGGTTCATCACACGGTGGATGTAAGCATACGAAAAACGAGACCAATAACCTAAAATGAGCATAACTTTTGCATTCGTTGTCCGATCGGGGCATACTTTTTTTTTTCTAGAGAGCTTGCAGTGAGGCCAACATAGACAAAAAGCAAAATTCAAAGAGTAGAATAGTATATAATTTTTAACACAATAAATACTTCCCGATGATTGAGATACCGTCCCGAATACCTCCTACTAACAGCATGTTACATTCAATATAGCATCGAAACTCCACCGTGGTGGAGGATTTGCCCACTGTATCATGAACCGCACCTAGACTACCGAGTTTATGGGTACACAAGGAACCATGGAAGGTAACCCACATCCCTCGGCCACGCGGTTCAGCACACCATGGGTGTAAGCACATGAAAAATGAGACCTATAACCTAAAATAAGCGTAACTTTTGCATCCGTTATCCATTCGGGGCATACTTTTTTTCTAGAAAGCTTGCGGCAAGGCCAACACCGACAAAAAGCAAAATTCAAAGAGTAGAATAGTATATAATATTAATAAAAATAAATACTTCCCTATGGTTGAGATACCGCCCTGAGTACCTCCTACAGCTAGCAGTTACATTCAATACAACATCGAACTCCATCATAGTGGAGGACCCGCCCACCATATCATGAACCGCACCTAGACTACTACATTAATGGGTACATAAGGAACCATGGAAGGTAACCCACATCAATCGGGCACGCGGTTCATCACACCGTGAATGTAAGCACACGAAAAAGGAGACCAATAACCAAAAACGAGCATAACTTTTGCATCCGTTGTCTGATCAGGGTGTAGTATTTTTTTCTACAAAGCATGCAGTGAGGTCAACACTGAGAAAAAGCAAAATTCAAAGAGTACAATAGCATATAATATTTCACAAAATAAATACTTCCCTATGGTTAGGATACCGCCCCGAATACCTCCTACTACCAGTATGTTACATTCAATACAACATCCAACTCCATAGCGGTGGAGGACTCGCCCACCGTATCATGATCGCACCTAGACTACCGCATTTATGATTACACAAGAAACCATGGAAGGTAACCCAGATCAGTCGGGCACGCGGTTCATCACACCGTGGATGTAAGCACACGAAAAAGGAGACCAATTACCTAAAACGAGCATAACTTTTCCATCCGTTGTCCGATCGGGGCATACTTTTTTTTAGAATGCTTGCAGCCGAGGCCAACACTAACAAAAAGTGAAATTCAAAGAGTAGAATAGTATATAATTTTTTACAAAATAAATACTTCCCTATGGTTGAGATACCGCCCCGAATACCTCCTACGGCCAGCATGTTACATTCAATACAACATCGAACTCCATCATGGTGGAGTACTCGCCCACCATATCATGAACCGCGCCTAGACTCTTGAGTTTATGGGTACACAAGGAACCATGGAAGGTAACCCACATCCTTCGGCCACACGGTTCAGCACACCATGGGTGTAAGCACATGAAAAATGAGACCTCTAACCTAAAATGAGCGTAACTTTTGCATCCGTTATCCATTCGGGACATACTTTTTTTCTAGAAAGCTTGCGGTAAGGCCAACACCGACAAAAAGAAAAATTCAAAGAGTAGAATAGTAAATAATATTATTAAAAATAAATACTTCACTATGGTTGAGATACCACCCTAAGTACCTCCTACTGCTAGCAGTTACATTCAATACCACGTCGAACTGCATCACGGTGGAGGACTCGCCCACCGTATCATGATCGCACCTAGAATACCGCATTTATGGGTACACAAGGAACCATGGAAGGTAACCCAGATCAATCAGGCACGCGGTTCATCACACAGTGGATGTAAGCACATGAAAAATGAGACCTCTAACCTAAAATGAGCGTAACTTTTGCATCCGTTATCCATTCGGGGCATACTTTTTTTCTAGAAAGCTTGCAGCGAGGCCAACACCGACAAAAAGAAAAATTCAAAGAGTAGAAGAGAACATAATTTTATTAAAAATAAATACTTCCCTATGGTTGAGATACCGCATCGAGTACCTCCTACTACTAGCATGTTATATTCAATACAACATCAAACTCCATCGCGGTGGAGGACTCGCCCACCATATCATGAACTGCACCTAGACTACCGTATTTATGGGTACACAAGGAACCATGGAAGGTAACCCACATCAATCGGTCATGCGGTTCATCACACGGTGGATGTAAGCATATGAAAAATGAGACCAATAACCTAAAATGAGCATAACTTTTGCATTCGTTGTCTGATCGGGGCATACTTTTTTTTTTCTAGAGAGCTTGCAGTGAGGCCAACATAGACAAAAAGCAAAATTCAAAGAGTAGAATAGTATATAATTTTTAACACAATAAATACTTCCCGATGATTGAGATACCGCCCCGAATACCTCCTACTACCAGCATGTTACATTCAATATAGCATCGAACTCCACCGTGGTGGAGGATTTGCCCACTGTATCATGAACCGCACCTAGACTACCGAGTTTATGGGTACACAAGGAACCATGGAAGGTAACCCACATCCCTCAGGCCACGCGGTTCAGCACACCGTGGGTGTAAGCACACAAAAAATGAGACCAATAACCTAAAATGAGCGTAACTTTTGCATCCGTTATCCATTCGGGGCATACTTTTTTTCTAGAAAGCTTGCGGCAAGGCCAACACCGACAAAAAGCAAAATTCAAAGAGTAGAATAGTATATAATATTAATAAAAATAAATACTTCCCTATGGTTGAGATACCGCCCTGAGTACCTCCTACAGCTAGCAGTTACATTCAATACAACATCGAACTCCATCATAGTGGAGGACCCGCCCACCATATCATGAACCGCACCTAGACTACTGCATTAATGGGTACATAAGGAACCATGGAAGGTAACCCACATCAATCGGGCACGCGGTTCATCACACCGTGGATGTAAGCACATGAAAAATGAGACCTCTAACCTAAAATGAGCGTAACTTTTGCATCCGTTATCCATTCGGGGCATACTTTTTTTCTAGAAAGCTTGCAGCGAGGCCAACACCGACAAAAAGAAAAATTCAAAGAGTAGAAGAGAACATAATTTTATTAAAAATAAATACTTCCCTATGGTTGAGATACCGCATCGAGTACCTCCTACTACTAGCATGTTATATTCAATACAACATCAAACTCCATCGCGGTGGAGGACTCGCCCACCATATCATGAACTGCACCTAGACTACCGTATTTATGGGTACACAAGGAACCATGGAAGGTAACCCACATCAATCGGTCATGCGGTTCATCACACGGTGGATGTAAGCATACGAAAAACGAGACCAATAACCTAAAATGAGCATAACTTTTGCATTCGTTGTCCGATCGGGGCATACTTTTTTTTTTCTAGAGAGCTTGCAGTGAGGCCAACATAGACAAAAAGCAAAATTCAAAGAGTAGAATAGTATATAATTTTTAACACAATAAATACTTCCCGATGATTGAGATACCGCCCCGAATACCTCCTACTAACAGCATGTTACATTCAATATAGCATCGAACTCCACCGTGGTGGAGGATTTGCCCACTGTATCATGAACCGCACCTAGACTACGGAGTTTATGGGTACACGAGGAACCATGGAAGGTAACCCATATCCCTCGGCCACGCGGTTCAGCACACCGTGGGTGTAAGCACACAAAAAATGAGACCAATAACCTAAAATGAGCGTAACTTTTGCATCCGTTATCCATTCGGGGCATACTTTTTTTCTAGAAAGCTTGCGGCAAGGCCAACACCGACAAAAAGCAAAATTCAAAGAGTAGAATAGTATATAATATTAATAAAAATAAATACTTCCCTATGGTTGAGATACCGCCCTGAGTACCTCCTACAGCTAGCAGTTACATTCAATACAACATCGAACTCCATCATAGTGGAGGACCCGCCCACCATATCATGAACCGCACCTAGACTACTGCATTAATGGGTACATAAGGAACCATGGAAGGTAACCCACATCAATCGGGCACGCGGTTCATCACACCGTGGATGTAAGCACATGAAAAATGAGACCTCTAACCTAAAATGAGCGTAACTTTTGCATCCGTTATCCATTCGGGGCATACTTTTTTTCTAGAAAGCTTGCAGCGAGGCCAACACCGACAAAAAGAAAAATTCAAAGAGTAGAAGAGAACATAATTTTATTAAAAATAAATACTTCCCTATGGTTGAGATACCGCATCGAGTACCTCCTACTACTAGCATGTTATATTCAATACAACATCAAACTCCATCGCGGTGGAGGACTCGCCCACCATATCATGAACTGCACCTAGACTACCGTATTTATGGGTACACAAGGAACCATGGAAGGTAACCACATCAATCGGTCATGCGGTTCATCACACGGTGGATGTAAGCATACGAAAAACGAGACCAATAACCTAAAATGAGCATAACTTTTGCATTCGTTGTCCGATCGGGGCATACTTTTTTTTTTCTAGAGAGCTTGCAGTGAGGCCAACATAGACAAAAAGCAAAATTCAAAGAGTAGAATAGTATATAATTTTAACACAATAAATACTTCCCGATGATTGAGATACCGCCCGAATAC
>MU847572.1:0-59918 GCA_032690845.1 Eleusine coracana subsp. coracana
GGTTCTAGCCGATGATATAGTGGCCAACGAGTATAATGACATAGACGTGCCATTAGGTGATGATATGATATCACGATATATCCATTCCTTGTCCATATCAATGTTCATGGTGGTGATAAGTTGTTAATCGAGCATGATGACATTGAATGGCAGCATGTAAGGCCACATCTCACGGACGTCACAGTTTGGCCGATTGCTTCACTCGCCTTGTATATACTTCGTTGGTTCTAGCCGGTGATATGTGACTAATGAGTGTAACAATATTGGACGCCATTAGGCAATGATATGATGTCTCACGATAGCTCCATTCTTGTCCATACTCGATTGTTCTTGCTGCTAACACGGTGTCAATCGAGCATGATGACATTGAATGTGCACTCATAATTCCTCATCTCATGGACGTCACAGCTTGGCCCGATTGCTTCACTCGCCTTGTATATACTTCGTTGGTTCTAGCCGGTGATATAGTGGCCAACGAGTATAATAGGACGTGCCATTAGGCGATGATATGATATCTCATGATATCTCCATTCCTTGTCCATAATCAATTGTTCATGGTGGTGATAAGTGTTAATCGAGCATGATGACATTGAATGGACAGCATGTAAGGCCACATCTCACGGACGTCACAGTTTCCCGATTGCTTCACTCGCCTTGTATATACTTCATTGGTTTAGCGATGATATAGTGGCCAACGAGTATAACGAGACGTGCCATTGGCAATGATATGATATCTCACGGTAGCTCCATCTTTGTCCATACTCGTTGTTCTTGCTGATAAGTGTTAATCGAGCATGATGACATTGAATGGGCATCCACATCTCACGGACGTCACAGTTTGGCCCGATTGCTTAACTCGCCTTTGTATATACTTCGTTGGTTCTAGCCGGTGATATATGACTAATGAGTGTAACAATAGGACGCCATTGGGCATGATATGATGTCTCACGATAGCTCCATTCTTTGTCCATACTCGATTGTTCTTGGTGCTAACATTGTCAATCGAGCATGATGACATTAAATGTGCACTCATAAGTACTCATCTCATGGACGTCACAGTTTGGCCCGATTGCTTCACTCGCCTTTTCTAAACTTCGTTGGTTCTAGCCGATGATATAGTGGCCAACGTATAGACATAGGACGTGCCATTAGGGCGGTGATATGATATCTCACGATATCTCCATTCCTTGTCCATAATCAATTGTTCATGGTGGTGATAAGTTGTTAATCGAGCATGATGACATGATCGGACAGCATGTAAGGCCACATCTCACGGACGTCACAGTTTAGCCCGATTGCTTCACTCGTCTTGTATATACTTCATTGGTTCTAGCCGATGATATAGTGGCCAACGAGTATAACGACATAGGATGTGCCATTAGGCGATGATATGATATCTCACGATATCTCCATTTCTTGTCCATAATCAATTGTTCATGGTGGTGATAAGTTGTTAATCGAGCATGATGACATTGAACGGACAGCATGTAAGGCCACATCTCACGGACGTCACAGTTTTGCCCGATTGCTTCACTCGCCTTGTATATACTTCGTTTGGTTCTAGGCGGTGATATGTTGACTAATGAGTGTAGCAATATTGGACTAGCCATTGGGCAATGATATGATGTCTCACGGTAGCTCCATTGTTTGTCCATTTTCGATTGTTCTTGCTGCTAACACGGTGTCAATCGAGCATGATGACATTGAATGTGCATCTCATAAGTCCTCATTTCATGAACGTCACAGTTTCGCCCGATTGCTTAGACTCGTCTTTTCTATACTTCGTTGGTTCTAGGCGGTGATATAGTGGCCAACGAGTATAACGACATAGGACGTGCTATTAGGCGATGATATGATATCTCACGATATCTCCATTCCTTGTCCATAATCAATTATTCACGGTGGTGATATGGTGTTAATCGAGCATGATGACATTGAATGGACAGCATGTAAGGCCACATCTCACGGATGTCATAGTTTGGCCCGATTGCTTCACTCGCCTTGTATATACTTCTTTGGTTCTAGCCGATGATATAGTGGCCAACGAGTATAACGACATAGGACGTGCCATTAGGTGATGATATGATATCTCACGATATCTCCATTCCTTGTCCATAATCAATTGTTCATGGTGGTGATAAGTTGTTAATCAAGCATGATGACATTGAATGGACAGCATGTAAGGCCACATCTCACGAACGTCACAGTTTGGCCCCATTGCTTCACTCGCCTTGTATATACTTCATTGGTTCTAGCCGGTGATATGTTGACTAATGAGTGTAACAATAATGGACGACCCATTGAGCAATGATATGATGTCTCACGGTAGCTCCATTCTTTGTCCATATTCGATTGTTCTTACTGCTAACACGGTGTCAATCGAGCATGATGACATTGAATGGGCATCTCATAAGTCGGCCCGATTGCTTAGACTCACCTTTTCTATACGTCGTTGGTTCTAGCCGGTGATATGTTGACTAATGAGTGTAACAATATTGGACGAGCCATTGGGCAATGATATGATTTGTCACGATTGCTCCATTCTTTGTCCGTACTCGATTGTTCTTGCTGCTAACACGTTGTTAATCGAGCATGATGACATTGAATGGGCATCTCATAAGTCCTCATCTCATGAACGTCATTGTTTGGCCCGATTGATTAGACTCGTCTGTTCTATACTTCGTTGGTTCTAGCCGGTGATATAGTGGCCAACGAGTATAACGACATAGACGTGCCATTAGGCGATGATATGATATCTCATGATATCTCCATTCCTTGTCCATAATCAATTGTTCATGGTGGTGATAAGTTGTTAATCGAGCATGATGACATTGATCGGACAGCATGTAAGGCCACATCTCACGGACGTCACAGTTTAGCCCGATTGCTTCACTCGCCTTGTATATACTTCATTGGTTCTAGCCGATGATATAGTGGCCAACGAGTATAACGACATAGGACGTGCCATTAGGCGATGATATGTATCTCACGATATCTCCATTCCTTGTCCATAATCAATTATTCATGACGGTGATATGGTGTTAATCGAGCATGATGACATTGAATGGACAGCATATAAGGCCACATCTCACGGATGTCACAGTTTGGCCCGATTGCTTCACTCGCCTTGTATATGCTTCTTTGGTTCTAGCCGATGATATAGTGGCCAACGAGTATAACGACATAGGACGTGCCATTAGGTGATGATATGATATCTTATGATATCTCCATTCCTTGTCCATAATCAATTGTTCATGGTGGTGATAAGATGCTAATCGAGCATGATGACATTGAATGGACAACATGTAGGTCCACATCTCACGGACGTCACAGTTTGGCCTGATTGCTTCACTCGCCTTGTATATACTTCGTTGGTTCTAGCCGGTGATATGTTGACTAATGGGTGTAACAATATTGGACGAGCCACTGGGCAACGATATGATGTCTCACGGTAGCTCCATTCTTTGTCCATACTCGATTGTTCTTGCTGCTAACACGGTGTCAATCGAGCATGATGACATTGAATGTGCATCTCATGAACATCACAGTTTCGCCCGATTGCTTGGACTCGCCTTTTCTATACTTCGTTGGTTCTAGGCGGTGATATAGTGGCCAACGAGTATAACAACATAGGACGTGCCATTAGGCGATGATATGATATCTCACGATATCTCCATTCCTTGTCCATAATCAATTGTTCATGGTGGTGATATGGTGTTAATCGAGCATGATGACATTGAATGGACAGCATGTAGGTCCACATCTCACGGACGTCACAGTTTGGCCCGATTGCTTCACTCGCCTTGTATATACTTCGTTGGTTCTAGTCGGTGATATGTTGACTAATGGGTGTAACAATATTGGACGACCCATTGGGCAATGATATGATGTCTCATGGTAGCTCCATTCTTTGTATATACTTCATTGTTCTTGCTGCTAACACGGTGTCAATCGAGCATGATGACATTGAATGGGCATCTCATAAGTCGGCCCGATTGCTTAGACTCACCTTTTCTATACGTCGTTGGTTCTAGCCGGTGATATGTTGAGTAATGAGTGTAACAATATTGGACGAGCCATTGGGCAATGATATGATTTGTCACGATTGCTCCATTCTTTGTCCATACTCGATTGTTCTTGCTGCTAACACGTTGTTAATCGAGCATGATGACATTGAATGGGCATCTCATAAGTCCTCATCTCATGAACGTCATTGTTTGGCCCGATTGATTAGACTCGTCTGTTCTATACTTCGTTGGTTCTAGCCGGTGATATAGTGGCCAACGAGTATAACGACATAGACGTGCCATTAGGCGATGATATGATATCTCACGATATCTCCATTTCTTGTCCATAATCAATTGTTCATGGTGGTGATAAGTTGTTAATCGAGCATGATGACATTGAACGGACAGCATGTAAGGCCACATCTCACGGACGTCACAGTTTTGCCCGATTGCTTCACTCGCCTTGTATATACTTCGTTGGTTCTAGGCGGTGATATGTTGACTAATGAGTGTAGCAATATTGGACTAGCCATTGGGCAATGATATGATGTCTCACGGTAGCTCCATTGTTTGTCCATTTTCGATTGTTCTTGCTGCTAACACGGTGTCAATCGAGCATGATGACATTGAATGTGCATCTCATAAGTCCTCATTTCATGAACGTCACAGTTTCGCCCGATTGCTTAGACTCGTCTTTTCTATACTTCGTTGGTTCTAGGCGGTGATATAGTGGCCAACGAGTATAACGACATAGGACGTGCTATTAGGCGATGATATGATATCTCACGATATCTCCATTCCTTGTCCGTAATCAATTATTCACGGTGGTGATATGGTGTTAATCGAGCATGATGACATTGAATGGACAGCATGTACGGCCACATCTCACGGATGTCACAGTTTGGCCCGATTGCTTCACTCGCCTTGTATATACTTCTTTGGTTCTAGCCGATGATATAGTGGCCAACGAGTATAACGACATAGGACGTGCCATTAGGTGATGATATGATATCTCACGATATCTCCATTCCTTGTCCATAATCAATTGTTCATGGTGGTGATAAGTTGTTAATCAAGCATGATGACATTGAATGGACAGCATGTAAGGCCACATCTCACGAACGTCACAGTTTGGCCCCATTGCTTCACTCGCCTTGTATATACTTCATTGGTTCTAGCCGGTGATATGTTGACTAATGAGTGTAACAATAATGGACGACTCATTGAGCAATGATATGATGTCTCACGGTAGCTCCATTCTTTGTCCATATTCGATTGTTCTTACTGCTAACACGGTGTCAATCGAGCATGATGACATTGAATGGGCATCTCATAAGTCGGCCCGATTGCTTAGACTCACCTTTTCTATACGTCGTTGGTTCTAGCCGGTGATATGTTGACTAATGAGTGTAACAATATTGGACGAGCCATTGGGCAATGATATGATTTGTCACGATTGCTCCATTCTTTGTCCGTACTCGATTGTTCTTGCTGCTAACACGTTGTTAATCGAGCATGATGACATTGAATGGGCATCTCATAACTCCTCATCTCATGAACGTCATTGTTTGGCCCGATTGATTAGACTCGTCTGTTCTATACTTCGTTGATTCTAGCCGGTGATATAGTGGCCAACGAGTATAACGACATAGACGTGCCATTAGGCGATGATATGATATCTCATGATATCTCCATTCCTTGTCCATAATCAATTGTTCATGGTGGTGATAAGTTGTTAATCGAGCATGATGACATTGATCGGACAGCATGTAAGGCCACATCTCACGGACGTCACAGTTTAGCCCGATTGCTTCACTCGCCTTGTATATACTTCATTGGTTCTAGCCGATGATATAGTGGCCAACGAGTATAACGACATAGGACGTGCCATTAGGCGATGATATGTATCTCACGATATCTCCATTCCTTGTCCATAATCAATTATTCATGGTGGTGATATGGTGTTAATCGAGCATGATGACATTGAATGGACAGCATATAAGGCCACATCTCACGGACGTCACAGTTTAGCCTGATTGCTTCACTCGCCTTGTATATACTTTGTTGGTTCTAGCCGGTGATATGTTGACTAATGTGTGTAACAATATTTGACGAGCCATTGGGCAATGATATGATGTCTCACGATAGCTCCATTCTTTGTCCATACTCGATTGTTCTTGCTGCTAACACGGTGTCAATCGAGCATGATGACATTAAATGTGGATCTCATAAGTCCTCATCACATGGACGTCACAGCTTGGCCCGATTGCTTGGACTCGCCTTTTCTAAACTTCGTTGGTTCTAGCCGATGATATAGTGGCCAACGAGTATAACGACATAGGACGTGCCATTAGGCGATGATATGATATCTCACGATATCTCCATTTCTTGTCCATAATCAATTGTTCATGGTGGTGATAAGTTGTTAATCGAGCATGATGACATTGAACGGACAGCATATAAGGCCACATCTCACGGACGTCACAGTTTTGCCCGATTGCTTCACTCGCCTTGTATATACTTCGTTGGTTCTAGGCGGTGATATGTTGACTAATGAGTGTAGCAATATTGGACTAGCCATTGGGCAATGATATGATGTCTCACGGTAGCTCCATTGTTTGTCCATTTTCGATTGTTCTTGCTGCTAACACGGTGTCAATCGAGCATGATGACATTGAATGTGCATCTCATAAGTCCTCATTTCATGAACGTCACAGTTTCGCCCGATTGCTTAGACTCGTCTTTTCTATACTTCGTTGGTTCTAGGCGGTGATATAGTGGCCAACGAGTATAACGACATAGGACGTGCTATTAGGCGATGATATGATATCTCACGATATCTCCATTCCTTGTCCATAATCAATTATTCACGGTGGTGATATGGTGTTAATCGAGCATGATGACATTGAATGGACAGCATGTAAGGCCACATCTCACGGATGTCACAGTTTGGCCCGATTGCTTCACTCGCCTTGTATATACTTCTTTGGTTCTAGCTGATGATATAGTGGCCAACGAGTATAACGACATAGGACGTGCCATTAGATGATGATATGATATCTCACGATATCTCCATTCCTTGTCCATAATCAATTGTTCATGGTGGTGATAAGTTGTTAATCAAGCATGATGACATTGAATGGACAGCATGTAAGGCCACATCTCACGAACGTCACAGTTTGGCCCGATTGCTTCACTCGCCTTGTATATACTTCTTTGGTTCTAGCCGATGATATAGTGGCCAACGAGTATATTGACATAGGACGTGCCATTAGGTGATGATATGATATCTCACGATATCTCCATTCCTTGTCCATAACGAATTGTTCATGGTGGTGATAAGTTGTTAATCGAGCATGATGACATTGAATGGACAGCATGTAAGGCCACATCTCACGGACGTCACAGTTTGGCCCGATTGCTTCACTCGCCTTGTATATACTTCGTTGGTTATAGCCGGTGATATGTTGACTAATGAGTGTAGCAATATAGGACTAGCCACTGGGCAATGATATGATGTCTCACGGTAGCTCCATTCTTTGTCCATATTCGATTGTTCTTACTGCTAACACGGTGTCAATCGAGCATGATGACATTGAATGGGCATCTCATAAGTCGGCCCGATTGCTTAGACTCACCTTTTCTATACGTCGTTGGTTCTAGCCGGTGATATGTTGACTAATGAGTGTAACAATATTGGACGAGCCATTGGGCAATGATATGATTTGTCACGATTGCTCCATTCTTTGTCCATACTCGATTGTTCTTGCTGCTAACACGTTGTTAATCGAGCATGATGACATTGAATGGGCATCTCATAAGTCCTCATCTCATGAACGTCATTGTTTGGCCCGATTGATTAGACTCGTCTGTTCTATACTTCGTTGGTTCTAGCCGGTGATATAGTGGCCAACGAGTATAACGACATAGACGTGCCATTAGGCGATGATATGATATCTCATGATATCTCCATTCCTTGTCCATAATCTGTTCATGGTGGTGATAAGTTGTTAATCGAGCATGATGACATTGATCGGACAGCATGTAAGGCCACATCTCACGGACGTCACAGTTTAGCCCGATTGCTTCACTCGCCTTGTATATACTTCATTGGTTCTAGCCGATGATATAGTGGCCAACGAGTATAACGACATAGGATGTGCCATTAGGCGATGATATGTATCTCACGATATCTCCATTCCTTGTCCATAATCAATTATTCATGGTGGTGATATGGTGTTAATCGAGCATGATGACATTGAATGGACAGCATATAAGGCCACATCTCACGGATGTCACAGTTTGGCCCGATTGCTTCACCCGCCTTGTATATGCTTCTTTGGTTCTAGCCGATGATATAGTGGCCAACGAGTATAACGACATAGGACGTGCCATTAGGTGATGATATGATATCTTATGATATCTCCATTCCTTGTCCATAATCAATTGTTCATGGTGGTGATAAGATGCTAATCGAGCATGATGACATTGAATGGACAACATGTAGGTCCACATCTCACGGACGTCACAGTTTGGCCTGATTGCTTCACTCGCCTTGTATATACTTCGTTGGTTCTAGCCGGTGATATGTTGACTAATGGGTGTAACAATATTGGACGAGCCACTGGGCAACGATATGATGTCTCACGGTAGCTCCATTCTTTGTCCATACTCGATTGTTCTTGCTCCTAACACGGTGTCAATCGAGCATGATGACATTGAATGTGCATCTCATGAACATCACAGTTTCGCCCGATTGCTTGGACTCGCCTTTTCTATACTTCGTTGGTTCTAGGCGGTGATATAGTGGCCAACGAGTATAACAACATAGGACGTGCCATTAGGCGATGATATGATATCTCACGATATCTCCATTCCTTGTCCATAATCAATTGTTCATGGTGGTGATATGGTGTTAATCGAGCATGATGACATTGAATGGACAGCATGTAGGTCCACATCTCACGGACGTCACAGTTTGGCCCGATTGCTTCACTCGCCTTGTATATACTTCGTTGGTTCTAGTCGGTGATATGTTGACTAATGGGTGTAACAATATTGGACGACCCATTGGGCAATGATATGATGTCTCATGGTAGCTCCATTCTTTGTATATACTTCATTGTTCTTGCTGCTAACACGGTGTCAATCGAGCATGATGACATTGAATGGGCATCTCATAAGTCGGCCCGATTGCTTAGACTCACCTTTTCTATACGTCGTTGGTTCTAGCCGGTGATATGTTGACTAATGAGTGTAACAATATTGGACGAGCCATTGGGCAATGATATGATTTGTCACGATTGCTCCATTCTTTGTCCATACTCGATTGTTCTTGCTGCTAACACGGTGTCAATCGAGCATGATGACATTAAATGTGGATCTCATAAGTCCTCATCACATGGACGTCACAGCTTGGCCCGATTGCTTGGACTCGCCTTTTCTAAACTTCGTTGGTTCTAGCCGATGATATAGTGGCCAACGAGTATAACGACATAGGACGTGCCATTAGGCGGTGATATGATATCTCACGATATCTCCATACCTTGTCCATAATCAATTGTTCATGGTGGTGATAAGTTGTTAATCGAGCATGATGACATTGATCGGACAGCATGTAAGGCCACATCTCACGGACGTCACAGTTTAGCCCGATTGCTTCACTCGCCTTGTATATACTTCATTGGTTCTAGCCGATGATATAGTGGCCAACGAGTATAACGACATAGGATGTGCCATTAGGCGATGATATGATATCTCACGATATCTCCATTTCTTGTCCATAATCAATTGTTCATGGTGGTGATAAGTTGTTAATCGAGCATGATGACATTGAACGGACAGCATGTAAGGCCACATCTCACGGACGTCACAGTTTTGCCCGATTGCTTCACTCGCCTTGTATATACTTCGTTGGTTCTAGGCGGTGATATGTTGACTAATGAGTGTAGCAATATTGGACTAGCCATTGGGCAATGATATGATGTCTCACGGTAGCTCCATTGTTTGTCCATTTTCGATTGTTCTTGCTGCTAACACGGTGTCAATCGAGCATGATGACATTGAATGTGCATCTCATAAGTCCTCATTTCATGAACGTCACAGTTTCGCCCGATTGCTTAGACTCGTCTTTTCTATACTTCGTTGGTTCTAGGCGGTGATATAGTGGCCAACGAGTATAACGACATAGGACGTGCTATTAGGCGATGATATGATATCTCACGATATCTCCATTCCTTGTCCGTAATCAATTATTCACGGTGGTGATATGGTGTTAATCGAGCATGATGACATTGAATGGACAGCATGTACGGCCACATCTCACGGATGTCACAGTTTGGCCCGATTGCTTCACTCGCCTTGTATATACTTCTTTGGTTCTAGCCGATGATATAGTGGCCAACGAGTATAACGACATAGGACGTGCCATTAGGTGATGATATGATATCTCACGATATCTCCATTCCTTGTCCATAATCAATTGTTCATGGTGGTGATAAGTTGTTAATCAAGCATGATGACATTGAATGGACAGCATGTAAGGCCACATCTCACGAACGTCACAGTTTGGCCCCATTGCTTCACTCGCCTTGTATATACTTCATTGGTTCTAGCCGGTGATATGTTGACTAATGAGTGTAACAATAATGGACGACTCATTGAGCAATGATATGATGTCTCACGGTAGCTCCATTCTTTGTCCATATTCGATTGTTCTTACTGCTAACACGGTGTCAATCGAGCATGATGACATTGAATGGGCATCTCATAAGTCGGCCCGATTGCTTAGACTCACCTTTTCTATACGTCGTTGGTTCTAGCCGGTGATATGTTGACTAATGAGTGTAACAATATTGGACGAGCCATTGGGCAATGATATGATTTGTCACGATTGCTCCATTCTTTGTCCATACTCGATTGTTCTTGCTGCTAACACGTTGTTAATCGAGCATGATGACATTGAATGGGCATCTCATAAGTCCTCATCTCATGAACGTCATTGTTTGGCCCGATTGATTAGACTCGTCTGTTCTATACTTCGTTGGTTCTAGCCGGTGATATAGTGGCCAACGAGTATAACGACATAGACGTGCCATTAGGCGATGATATGATATCTCATGATATCTCCATTCCTTGTCCATAATCAATTGTTCATGGTGGTGATAAGTTGTTAATCGAGCATGATGACATTGATCGGACAGCATGTAAGGCCACATCTCACGGACGTCACAGTTTAGCCCGATTGCTTCACTCGCCTTGTATATACTTCATTGGTTCTAGCCGATGATATAGTGGCCAACGAGTATAACGACATAGGATGTGCCATTAGGCGATGATATGTATCTCACGATATCTCCATTCCTTGTCCATAATCAATTATTCATGGTGGTGATATGGTGTTAATCGAGCATGATGACATTGAATGGACAGCATATAAGGCCACATCTCACGGATGTCACAGTTTGGCCCGATTGCTTCACCCGCCTTGTATATGCTTCTTTGGTTCTAGCCGATGATATAGTGGCCAACGAGTATAACGACATAGGACGTGCCATTAGGTGATGATATGATATCTTATGATATCTCCATTCCTTGTCCATAATCAATTGTTCATGGTGGTGATAAGATGCTAATCGAGCATGATGACATTGAATGGACAACATGTAGGTCCACATCTCACGGACGTCACAGTTTGGCCTGATTGCTTCACTCGCCTTGTATATACTTCGTTGGTTCTAGCCGGTGATATGTTGACTAATGGGTGTAACAATATTGGACGAGCCACTGGGCAACGATATGATGTCTCACGGTAGCTCCATTCTTTGTCCATACTCGATTGTTCTTGCTCCTAACACGGTGTCAATCGAGCATGATGACATTGAATGTGCATCTCATGAACATCACAGTTTCGCCCGATTGCTTGGACTCGCCTTTTCTATACTTCGTTGGTTCTAGGCGGTGATATAGTGGCCAACGAGTATAACAACATAGGACGTGCCATTAGGCGATGATATGATATCTCACGATATCTCCATTCCTTGTCCATAATCAATTGTTCATGGTGGTGATATGGTGTTAATCGAGCATGATGACATTGAATGGACAGCATGTAGGTCCACATCTCACGGACGTCACAGTTTGGCCCGATTGCTTCACTCGCCTTGTATATACTTCGTTGGTTCTAGTCGGTGATATGTTGACTAATGGGTGTAACAATATTGGACGACCCATTGGGCAATGATATGATGTCTCATGGTAGCTCCATTCTTTGTATATACTTCATTGTTCTTGCTGCTAACACGGTGTCAATCGAGCATGATGACATTGAATGGGCATCTCATAAGTCGGCCCGATTGCTTAGACTCACCTTTTCTATACGTCGTTGGTTCTAGCCGGTGATATGTTGACTAATGAGTGTAACAATATTGGACGAGCCATTGGGCAATGATATGATTTGTCACGATTGCTCCATTCTTTGTCCATACTCGATTGTTCTTGCTGCTAACACGTTGTTAATCGAGCATGATGACATTGAATGGGCATCTCATAAGTCCTCATCTCATGAACGTCATTGTTTGGCCCGATTGATTAGACTCGTCTGTTCTATACTTCGTTGGTTCTAGCCGGTGATATAGTGGCCAACGAGTATAACGACATAGACGTGCCATTAGGCGATGATATGATATCTCATGATATCTCCATTCCTTGTCCATAATCAATTGTTCATGGTGGTGATAAGTTGTTGATCGAGCATGATGACATTGAATGGGCAGCATGAAAGGCCACATCTCACGGACGTCACAGTTTTGCCCGATTGCTTCACTCGCCTTGTATATACTTCGTTGGTTCTAGGCGGTGATATGTTGACTAATGTGTGTAACAATATTTGACGAGCCATTGGGCAATGATATGATGTCTCACGATAGCTCCATTCTTTGTCCATACTCGATTGTTCTTGCTGCTAACACGGTGTCAATCGAGCATGATGACATTAAATGTGGATCTCATAAGTCCTCATCACATGGACGTCACAGCTTGGCCCGATTGCTTGGACTCGCCTTTTCTAAACTTCGTTGGTTCTAGCCGATGATATAGTGGCCAACGAGTATAACGACATAGGACGTGCCATTAGGCGGTGATATGATATCTCACGATATCTCCATACCTTGTCCATAATCAATTGTTCATGGTGGTGATAAGTTGTTAATCGAGCATGATGACATTGATCGGACAGCATGTAAGGCCACATCTCACGGACGTCACAGTTTAGCCCGATTGCTTCACTCGCCTTGTATATACTTCATTGGTTCTAGCCGATGATATAGTGGCCAACGAGTATAACGACATAGGATGTGCCATTAGGCGATGATATGATATCTCACGATATCTCCATTTCTTGTCCATAATCAATTGTTCATGGTGGTGATAAGTTGTTAATCGAGCATGATGACATTGAACGGACAGCATGTAAGGCCACATCTCACGGACGTCACAGTTTTGCCCGATTGCTTCACTCGCCTTGTATATACTTCGTTGGTTCTAGGCGGTGATATGTTGACTAATGAGTGTAGCAATATTGGACTAGCCATTGGGCAATGATATGATGTCTCACGGTAGCTCCATTGTTTGTCCATTTTCGATTGTTCTTGCTGCTAACACAGTGTCAATCGAGCATGATGACATTGAATGTGCATCTCATAAGTCCTCATTTCATGAACGTCACAGTTTCGCCCGATTGCTTAGACTCGTCTTTTCTATACTTCGTTGGTTCTAGGCGGTGATATAGTGGCCAACGAGTATAACGACATAGGACGTGCTATTAGGCGATGATATGATATCTCACGATATCTCCATTCCTTGTCCGTAATCAATTATTCACGGTGGTGATATGGTGTTAATCGAGCATGATGACATTGAATGGACAGCATGTACGGCCACATCTCACGGATGTCACAGTTTGGCCCGATTGCTTCACTCGCCTTGTATATACTTCTTTGGTTCTAGCCGATGATATAGTGGCCAACGAGTATAACGACATAGGACGTGTCATTAGGTGATGATATGATATCTCACGATATCTCCATTCCTTGTCCATAATCAATTGTTCATGGTGGTGATAAGTTGTTAATCAAGCATGATGACATTGAATGGACAGCATGTAAGGCCACATCTCACGAACGTCACAGTTTGGCCCCATTGCTTCACTCGCCTTGTATATACTTCATTGGTTCTAGCCGGTGATATGTTGACTAATGAGTGTAACAATAATGGACGACTCATTGAGCAATGATATGATGTCTCACGGTAGCTCCATTCTTTGTCCATATTCGATTGTTCTTACTGCTAACACGGTGTCAATCGAGCATGATGACATTGAATGGGCATCTCATAAGTCGGCCCGATTGCTTAGACTCACCTTTTCTATACGTCGTTGGTTCTAGCCGGTGATATGTTGACTAATGAGTGTAACAATATTGGACGAGCCATTGGGCAATGATATGATTTGTCACGATTGCTCCATTCTTTGTCCGTACTCGATTGTTCTTGCTGCTAACACGTTGTTAATCGAGCATGATGACATTGAATGGGCATCTCATAAGTCCTCATCTCATGAACGTCATTGTTTGGCCCGATTGATTAGACTCGTCTGTTCTATACTTCGTTGATTCTAGCCGGTGATATAGTGGCCAACGAGTATAACGACATAGACGTGCCATTAGGCGATGATATGATATCTCATGATATCTCCATTCCTTGTCCATAATCAATTGTTCATGGTGGTGATAAGTTGTTAATCGAGCATGATGACATTGATCGGACAGCATGTAAGGCCACATCTCACGGACGTCACAGTTTAGCCCGATTGCTTCACTCGCCTTGTATATACTTCATTGGTTCTAGCCGATGATATAGTGGCCAACGAGTATAACGACATAGGACGTGCCATTAGGCGATGATATGTATCTCACGATATCTCCATTCCTTGTCCATAATCAATTATTCATGGTGGTGATATGGTGTTAATCGAGCATGATGACATTGAATGGACAGCATATAAGGCCACATCTCACGGACGTCACAGTTTAGCCTGATTGCTTCACTCGCCTTGTATATACTTTGTTGGTTCTAGCCGGTGATATGTTGACTAATGTGTGTAACAATATTTGACGAGCCATTGGGCAATGATATGATGTCTCACGATAGCTCCATTCTTTGTCCATACTCGATTGTTCTTGCTGCTAACACGGTGTCAATCGAGCATGATGACATTAAATGTGGATCTCATAAGTCCTCATCACATGGACGTCACAGCTTGGCCCGATTGCTTGGACTCGCCTTTTCTAAACTTCGTTGGTTCTAGCCGATGATATAGTGGCCAACGAGTATAACGACATAGGACGTGCCATTAGGCGATGATATGATATCTCACGATATCTCCATTTCTTGTCCATAATCAATTGTTCATGGTGGTGATAAGTTGTTAATCGAGCATGATGACATTGAACGGACAGCATATAAGGCCACATCTCACGGACGTCACAGTTTTGCCCGATTGCTTCACTCGCCTTGTATATACTTCGTTGGTTCTAGGCGGTGATATGTTGACTAATGAGTGTAGCAATATTGGACTAGCCATTGGGCAATGATATGATGTCTCACGGTAGCTCCATTGTTTGTCCATTTTCGATTGTTCTTGCTGCTAACACGGTGTCAATCGAGCATGATGACATTGAATGTGCATCTCATAAGTCCTCATTTCATGAACGTCACAGTTTCGCCCGATTGCTTAGACTCGTCTTTTCTATACTTCGTTGGTTCTAGGCGGTGATATAGTGGCCAACGAGTATAACGACATAGGACGTGCTATTAGGCGATGATATGATATCTCACGATATCTCCATTCCTTGTCCATAATCAATTATTCACGGTGGTGATATGGTGTTAATCGAGCATGATGACATTGAATGGACAGCATGTAAGGCCACATCTCACGGATGTCACAGTTTGGCCCGATTGCTTCACTCGCCTTGTATATACTTCTTTGGTTCTAGCTGATGATATAGTGGCCAACGAGTATAACGACATAGGACGTGCCATTAGGTGATGATATGATATCTCACGATATCTCCATTCCTTGTCCATAATCAATTGTTCATGGTGGTGATAAGTTGTTAATCAAGCATGATGACATTGAATGGACAGCATGTAAGGCCACATCTCACGAACGTCACAGTTTGGCCCGATTGCTTCACTCGCCTTGTATATACTTCTTTGGTTCTAGCCGATGATATAGTGGCCAACGAGTATATTGACATAGGACGTGCCATTAGGTGATGATATGATATCTCACGATATCTCCATTCCTTGTCCATAACGAATTGTTCATGGTGGTGATAAGTTGTTAATCGAGCATGATGACATTGAATGGACAGCATGTAAGGCCACATCTCACGGACGTCACAGTTTGGCCCGATTGCTTCACTCGCCTTGTATATACTTCGTTGGTTATAGCCGGTGATATGTTGACTAATGAGTGTAGCAATATAGGACTAGCCACTGGGCAATGATATGATGTCTCACGGTAGCTCCATTCTTTGTCCATATTCGATTGTTCTTACTGCTAACACGGTGTCAATCGAGCATGATGACATTGAATGGGCATCTCATAAGTCGGCCCGATTGCTTAGACTCACCTTTTCTATACGTCGTTGGTTCTAGCCGGTGATATGTTGACTAATGAGTGTAACAATATTGGACGAGCCATTGGGCAATGATATGATTTGTCACGATTGCTCCATTCTTTGTCCATACTCGATTGTTCTTGCTGCTAACACGTTGTTAATCGAGCATGATGACATTGAATGGGCATCTCATAAGTCCTCATCTCATGAACGTCATTGTTTGGCCCGATTGATTAGACTCGTCTGCTCTATACTTCGTTGGTTCTAGCCGGTGATATAGTGGCCAACGAGTATAACGACATAGACGTGCCATTAGGCGATGATATGATATCTCATGATATCTCCATTCCTTGTCCATAATCAATTGTTCATGGTGGTGATAAGTTGTTAATCGAGCATGATGACATTGATCGGACAGCATGTAAGGCCACATCTCACGGACGTCACAGTTTAGCCCGATTGCTTCACTCGCCTTGTATATACTTCATTGGTTCTAGCCGATGATATAGTGGCCAACGAGTATAACGACATAGGATGTGCCATTAGGCGATGATATGTATCTCACGATATCTCCATTCCTTGTCCATAATCAATTATTCATGGTGGTGATATGGTGTTAATCGAGCATGATGACATTGAATGGACAGCATATAAGGCCACATCTCACGGATGTCACAGTTTGGCCCGATTGCTTCACCCGCCTTGTATATGCTTCTTTGGTTCTAGCCGATGATATAGTGGCCAACGAGTATAACGACATAGGACGTGCCATTAGGTGATGATATGATATCTTATGATATCTCCATTCCTTGTCCATAATCAATTGTTCATGGTGGTGATAAGATGCTAATCGAGCATGATGACATTGAATGGACAACATGTAGGTCCACATCTCACGGACGTCACAGTTTGGCCTGATTGCTTCACTCGCCTTGTATATACTTCGTTGGTTCTAGCCGGTGATATGTTGACTAATGGGTGTAACAATATTGGACGAGCCACTGGGCAACGATATGATGTCTCACGGTAGCTCCATTCTTTGTCCATACTCGATTGTTCTTGCTCCTAACACGGTGTCAATCGAGCATGATGACATTGAATGTGCATCTCATGAACATCACAGTTTCGCCCGATTGCTTGGACTCGCCTTTTCTATACTTCGTTGGTTCTAGGCGGTGATATAGTGGCCAACGAGTATAACAACATAGGACGTGCCATTAGGCGATGATATGATATCTCACGATATCTCCATTCCTTGTCCATAATCAATTGTTCATGGTGGTGATATGGTGTTAATCGAGCATGATGACATTGAATGGACAGCATGTAGGTCCACATCTCACGGACGTCACAGTTTGGCCCGATTGCTTCACTCGCCTTGTATATACTTCGTTGGTTCTAGTCGGTGATATGTTGACTAATGGGTGTAACAATATTGGACGACCCATTGGGCAATGATATGATGTCTCATGGTAGCTCCATTCTTTGTATATACTTCATTGTTCTTGCTGCTAACACGGTGTCAATCGAGCATGATGACATTGAATGGGCATCTCATAAGTCGGCCCGATTGCTTAGACTCACCTTTTCTATACGTCGTTGGTTCTAGCCGGTGATATGTTGACTAATGAGTGTAACAATATTGGACGAGCCATTGGGCAATGATATGATTTGTCATGATTGCTCCATTCTTTGTCCATACTCGATTGTTCTTGCTGCTAACACGTTGTTAATCGAGCATGATGACATTGAATGGGCATCTCATAAGTCCTCATCTCATGAACGTCATTGTTTGGCCCGATTGATTAGACTCGTCTGTTCTATACTTCGTTGGTTCTAGCCGGTGATATAGTGGCCAACGAGTATAACGACATAGACGTGCCATTAGGCGATGATATGATATCTCATGATATCTCCATTCCTTGTCCATAATCAATTGTTCATGGTGGTGATAAGTTGTTGATCGAGCATGATGACATTGAATGGGCAGCATGAAAGGCCACATCTCACGGACGTCACAGTTTTGCCCGATTGCTTCACTCGCCTTGTATATACTTCGTTGGTTCTAGGCGGTGATATGTTGACTAATGTGTGTAACAATATTTGACGAGCCATTGGGCAATGATATGATGTCTCACGATAGCTCCATTCTTTGTCCATACTCGATTGTTCTTGCTGCTAACACGGTGTCAATCGAGCATGATGACATTAAATGTGGATCTCATAAGTCCTCATCACATGGACGTCACAGCTTGGCCCGATTGCTTGGACTCGCCTTTTCTAAACTTCGTTGGTTCTAGCCGATGATATAGTGGCCAACGAGTATAACGACATAGGACGTGCCATTAGGCGGTGATATGATATCTCACGATATCTCCATACCTTGTCCATAATCAATTGTTCATGGTGGTGATAAGTTGTTAATCGAGCATGATGACATTGATCGGACAGCATGTAAGGCCACATCTCACGGACGTCACAGTTTAGCCCGATTGCTTCACTCGCCTTGTATATACTTCATTGGTTCTAGCCGATGATATAGTGGCCAACGAGTATAACGACATAGGATGTGCCATTAGGCGATGATATGATATCTCACGATATCTCCATTTCTTGTCCATAATCAATTGTTCATGGTGGTGATAAGTTGTTAATCGAGCATGATGACATTGAACGGACAGCATGTAAGGCCACATCTCACGGACGTCACAGTTTTGCCCGATTGCTTCACTCGCCTTGTATATACTTCGTTGGTTCTAGGCGGTGATATGTTGACTAATGAGTGTAGCAATATTGGACTAGCCATTGGGCAATGATATGATGTCTCACGGTAGCTCCATTGTTTGTCCATTTTCGATTGTTCTTGCTGCTAACACGGTGTCAATCGAGCATGATGACATTGAATGTGCATCTCATAAGTCCTCATTTCATGAACGTCACAGTTTCGCCCGATTGCTTAGACTCGTCTTTTCTATACTTCGTTGGTTCTAGGCGGTGATATAGTGGCCAACGAGTATAACGACATAGGACGTGCTATTAGGCGATGATATGATATCTCACGATATCTCCATTCCTTGTCCGTAATCAATTATTCACGGTGGTGATATGGTGTTAATCGAGCATGATGACATTGAATGGACAGCATGTACGGCCACATCTCACGGATGTCACAGTTTGGCCCGATTGCTTCACTCGCCTTGTATATACTTCTTTGGTTCTAGCCGATGATATAGTGGCCAACGAGTATAACGACATAGGACGTGCCATTAGGTGATGATATGATATCTCACGATATCTCCATTCCTTGTCCATAATCAATTGTTCATGGTGGTGATAAGTTGTTAATCAAGCATGATGACATTGAATGGACAGCATGTAAGGCCACATCTCACGAACGTCACAGTTTGGCCCCATTGCTTCACTCGCCTTGTATATACTTCATTGGTTCTAGCCGGTGATATGTTGACTAATGAGTGTAACAATAATGGACGACTCATTGAGCAATGATATGATGTCTCACGGTAGCTCCATTCTTTGTCCATATTCGATTGTTCTTACTGCTAACACGGTGTCAATCGAGCATGATGACATTGAATGGGCATCTCATAAGTCGGCCCGATTGCTTAGACTCACCTTTTCTATACGTCAGTTGTTCTAGCCGGTGATATGTTGACTAATGAGTGTAACAATATTGGACGAGCCATTGGGCAATGATATGATTTGTCACGATTGCTCCATTCTTTGTCCATACTCGATTGTTCTTGCTGCTAACACGTTGTTAATCGAGCATGATGACATTGAATGGGCATCTCATCAGTCCTCATCTCATGAACGTCATTGTTTGGCCCGATTGATTAGACTCGTCTGTTCTATACTTCGTTGATTCTAGCCGGTGATATAGTGGCCAACGAGTATAACGACATAGACGTGCCATTAGGCGATGATATGATATCTCATGATATCTCCATTCCTTGTCCATAATCAATTGTTCATGGTGGTGATAAGTTGTTAATCGAGCATGATGACATTGATCGGACAGCATGTAAGGCCACATCTCACGGACGTCACAGTTTAGCCCGATTGCTTCACTCGCCTTGTATATACTTCATTGGTTCTAGCCGATGATATAGTGGCCAACGAGTATAACGACATAGGACGTGCCATTAGGCGATGATATGTATCTCACGATATCTCCATTCCTTGTCCATAATCAATTATTCATGGTGGTGATATGGTGTTAATCGAGCATGATGACATTGAATGGACAGCATATAAGGCCACATCTCACGGACGTCACAGTTTAGCCTGATTGCTTCACTCGCCTTGTATATACTTTGTTGGTTCTAGCCGGTGATATGTTGACTAATGTGTGTAACAATATTTGACGAGCCATTGGGCAATGATATGATGTCTCACGATAGCTCCATTCTTTGTCCATACTCGATTGTTCTTGCTGCTAACACGGTGTCAATCGAGCATGATGACATTAAATGTGGATCTCATAAGTCCTCATCACATGGACGTCACAGCTTGGCCCGATTGCTTGGACTCGCCTTTTCTAAACTTCGTTGGTTCTAGCCGATGATATAGTGGCCAACGAGTATAACGACATAGGACGTGCCATTAGGCGATGATATGATATCTCACGATATCTCCATTTCTTGTCCATAATCAATTGTTCATGGTGGTGATAAGTTGTTAATCGAGCATGATGACATTGAACGGACAGCATATAAGGCCACATCTCACGGACGTCACAGTTTTGCCCGATTGCTTCACTCGCCTTGTATATACTTCGTTGGTTCTAGGCGGTGATATGTTGACTAATGAGTGTAGCAATATTGGACTAGCCATTGGGCAATGATACGATGTCTCACGGTAGCTCCATTGTTTGTCCATTTTCGATTGTTCTTGCTGCTAACACGGTGTCAATCGAGCATGATGACATTGAATGTGCATCTCATAAGTCCTCATTTCATGAACGTCACAGTTTCGCCCGATTGCTTAGACTCGTCTTTTCTATACTTCGTTGGTTCTAGGCGGTGATATAGTGGCCAACGAGTATAACGACATAGGACGTGCTATTAGGCGATGATATGATATCTCACGATATCTCCATTCCTTGTCCATAATCAATTATTCACGGTGGTGATATGGTGTTAATCGAGCATGATGACATTGAATGGACAGCATGTAAGGCCACATCTCACGGATGTCACAGTTTGGCCCGATTGCTTCACTCGCCTTGTATATACTTCTTTGGTTCTAGCTGATGATATAGTGGCCAACGAGTATAACGACATAGGACGTGCCATTAGGTGATGATATGATATCTCACGATATCTCCATTCCTTGTCCATAATCAATTGTTCATGGTGGTGATAAGTTGTTAATCAAGCATGATGACATTGAATGGACAGCATGTAAGGCCACATCTCACGAACGTCACAGTTTGGCCCGATTGCTTCACTCGCCTTGTATATACTTCTTTGGTTCTAGCCGATGATATAGTGGCCAACGAGTATATTGACATAGGACGTGCCATTAGGTGATGATATGATATCTCACGATATCTCCATTCCTTGTCCATAACGAATTGTTCATGGTGGTGATAAGTTGTTAATCGAGCATGATGACATTGAATGGACAGCATGTAAGGCCACATCTCACGGACGTCACAGTTTGGCCCGATTGCTTCACTCGCCTTGTATATACTTCGTTGGTTATAGCCGGTGATATGTTGACTAATGAGTGTAGCAATATAGGACTAGCCACTGGGCAATGATATGATGTCTCACGGTAGCTCCATTCTTTGTCCATATTCGATTGTTCTTACTGCTAACATGGTGTCAATCGAGCATGATGACATTGAATGGGCATCTCATAAGTCGGCCCGATTGCTTAGACTCACCTTTTCTATACGTCGTTGGTTCTAGCCGGTGATATGTTGACTAATGAGTGTAACAATATTGGACGAGCCATTGGGCAATGATATGATTTGTCACGATTGCTCCATTCTTTGTCCATACTCGATTGTTCTTGCTGCTAACACGTTGTTAATCGAGCATGATGACATTGAATGGGCATCTCATAAGTCCTCATCTCATGAACGTCATTGTTTGGCCCGATTGATTAGACTCGTCTGTTCTATACTTCGTTGGTTCTAGCCGGTGATATAGTGGCCAACGAGTATAACGACATAGACGTGCCATTAGGCGATGATATGATATCTCATGATATCTCCATTCCTTGTCCATAATCAATTGTTCATGGTGGTGATAAGTTGTTGATCGAGCATGATGACATTGAATGGGCAGCATGAAAGGCCACATCTCACGGACGTCACAGTTTAGCCTGATTGCTTCACTCGCCTTGTATATACTTTGTTGGTTCTAGCCGGTGATATGTTGACTAATGTGTGTAACAATATTTGACGAGCCATTGGGCAATGATATGATGTCTCACGATAGCTCCATTCTTTGTCCATACTCGATTGTTCTTGCTGCTAACACGGTGTCAATCGAGCATGATGACATTAAATGTGGATCTCATAAGTCCTCATCACATGGACGTCACAGCTTGGCCCGATTGCTTGGACTCGCCTTTTCTAAACTTCGTTGGTTCTAGCCGATGATATAGTGGCCAACGAGTATAACGACATAGGACGTGCCATTAGGCGGTGATATGATATCTCACGATATCTCCATACCTTGTCCATAATCAATTGTTCATGGTGGTGATAAGTTGTTAATCGAGCATGATGACATTGATCGGACAGCATATAAGGCCACATCTCACGGATGTCACAGTTTGGCCCGATTGCTTCACTCGCCTTGTATATGCTTCTTTGGTTCTAGCCGATGATATAGTGGCCAATGAGTATAACGACATAGGACGTGCCATTAGGTGATGATATGATATCTTATGATATCTCCATTCCTTGTCCATAATCAATTGTTCATGGTGGTGATAAGATGCTAATCGAGCATGATGACATTGAATGGAGAACATGTAGGTCCACATCTCACGGACGTCACAGTTTGGCCTGATTGCTTCACTCGCCTTGTATATACTTCGTTGGTTCTAGCCGGTGATATGTTGACTAATGGGTGTAACAATATTGGACGAGCCACTAGGCAACGATATGATGTCTCACGGTAGCTCCATTCTTTGTCCATACTCGATTGTTCTTGCTGCTAACACGGTGTCAATCGAGCATGATGACATTGAATGTGCATCTCATGAACATCACAGTTTCGCCCGATTGCTTGGACTCGCCTTTTCTATACTTCGTTGGTTCTAGGCGGTGATATAGTGGCCAACGAGTATAACAACATAGGACGTGCCATTAGGCGATGATATGATATCTCACGATATCTCCATTCCTTGTCCATAATCAATTGTTCATGGTGGTGATATGGTGTTAATCGAGCATGATGACATTGAATGGACAGCATGTAGGTCCACATCTCACGGACGTCACAGTTTGGCCCGATTGCTTCACTCGCCTTGTATATACTTCGTTGGTTCTAGTCGGTGATATGTTGACTAATGGGTGAAACAATATTGGACGACCCATTGGGCAATGATATGATGTCTCATGGTAGCTCCATTCTTTGTATATACTTCATTGTTCTTGCTGCTAACACGGTGTCAATCGAGCATGATGACATTGAATGGGCATCTCATAAGTCGGCCCGATTGCTTAGACTCACCTTTTCTATACGTCGTTGGTTCTAGCCGGTGATATGTTGACTAATGAGTGTAACAATATTGGACGAGCCATTGGGCAATGATATGATTTGTCACGATTGCTCCATTCTTTGTCCATACTCGATTGTTCTTGCTGCTAACACGTTGTTAATCGAGCATGATGACATTGAATGGGCATCTCATAAGTCCTCATCTCATGAACGTCATTGTTTGGCCCGATTGATTAGACTCGTCTGTTCTATACTTCGTTGGTTCTAGCCGGTGATATAGTGGCCAACGAGTATAACGACATAGACGTGCCATTAGGCGATGATATGATATCTCATGATATCTCCATTCCTTGTCCATAATCAATTGTTCATGGTGGTGATAAGTTGTTGATCGAGCATGATGACATTGAATGGGCAGCATGAAAGGCCACATCTCACGGACGTCACAGTTTAGCCTGATTGCTTCACTCGCCTTGTATATACTTTGTTGGTTCTAGCCGGTGATATGTTGACTAATGTGTGTAACAATATTTGACGAGCCATTGGGCAATGATATGATGTCTCACGATAGCTCCATTCTTTGTCCATACTCGATTGTTCTTGCTGCTAACACGGTGTCAATCGAGCATGATGACATTAAATGTGGATCTCATAAGTCCTCATCACATGGACGTCACAGCTTGGCCCGATTGCTTGGACTCGCCTTTTCTAAACTTCGTTGGTTCTAGCCGATGATATAGTGGCCAACGAGTATAACGACATAGGACGTGCCATTAGGCGGTGATATGATATCTCACGATATCTCCATTCCTTGTCCATAATCAATTGTTCATGGTGGTGATAAGTTGTTAATCGAGCATGATGACATTGATCGGACAGCATGTAAGGCCACATCTCACGGACGTCACAGTTTAGCCCGATTGCTTCACTCGCCTTGTATATACTTCATTGGTTCTAGCCGATGATATAGTGGCCAACGAGTATAACGACATAGGACGTGCCATTAGGCGATGATATGTATCTCATGATATCTCCATTCCTTGTCCATAATCAATTATTCATGGTGGTGATATGGTGTTAATCGAGCATGATGACATTGAATGGACAGCATATAAGGCCACATCTCACGGATGTCACAGTTTGGCCCGATTGCTTCACTCGCCTTGTATATGCTTCTTTGGTTCTAGCCGATGATATAGTGGCCAACGAGTATAACGACATAGGACGTGCCATTAGGTGATGATATGATATCTTATGATATCTCCATTCCTTGTCCATAATCAATTGTTCATGGTGGTGATAAGATGCTAATCGAGCATGATGACATTGAATGGACAACATGTAGGTCCACATCTCACGGACGTCACAGTTTGGCCTGATTGCTTCACTCGCCTTGTATATACTTCGTTGGTTCTAGCCGGTGATATGTTGACTAATGGGTGTAACAATATTGGACGAGCCACTGGGCAATGATATGATGTCTCACGGTAGCTCCATTCTTTGTCCATACTCGATTGTTCTTGCTGCTAACACGGTGTCAATCGAGCATGATGACATTGAATGTGCATCTCATGAACATCACAGTTTCGCCCGATTGCTTGGACTCGCCTTTTCTATACTTCGTTGGTTCTAGGCGGTGATATAGTGGCCAACGAGTATAACAACATAGGACGTGCCATTAGGCGATGATATGATATCTCACGATATCTCCATTCCTTGTCCATAATCAATTGTTCATGGTGGTGATATGGTGTTAATCGAGCATGATGACATTGAATGGACAGCATGTAGGTCCACATCTCACGGACGTCACAGTTTGGCCCGATTGCTTCACTCGCCTTGTATATACTTCGTTGGTTCTAGTCGGTGATATGTTGACTAATGGGTGTAACAATATTGGACGACCCATTGGGCAATGATATGATGTCTCATGGTAGCTCCATTCTTTGTATATACTTCATTGTTCTTGCTGCTAACACGGTGTCAATCGAGCATGATGACATTGAATGTGCATCTCATAATTCCTCATCTCATGGACGTCACAGCTTGGCCCGATTGCTTCACTCGCCTTGTATATACTTCTTTGGTTCTAGCCGATGATATAGTGGCCAACGAGTATAATGACATAGGACGTGCCATTAGGTGATCATATGATATCTCACGATATCTCCATTCCTTGTCCATAATCAATGTTTCATGGTGGTGATAAGTTGTTAATCGAGCATGATGACGTTGAATGGACAGCATGTAAGGCCTCATCTCACGGACGTCACAGTTTGGTCCGATTGCTTCACTCACCTTGTATATACTTCGTTGGTTCTAGCCGGTGATATGTTGACTAATGAGTGTAACAATATTGGACGAGCCATTAGGCAATGATATGATTTCTCACGGTAGCTCCATTCTTTGTCCATACTCGATTGTTCTTGCTGCTAACACGGTGTCAATCGAGCATGATGACATTGAATGTGCATCTCATAATTCCTCATCTCATGGACGTCACAGCTTGGCCCGATTGCTTCACTCGCCTTGTATATACTTCGTTGGTTCTAGCCGGTGATATAGTGGCAACGAGTATAATGACATAGACGTGCCATTAGGCGATGATATGATATCTCATGATATCTCCATTCCTTGTCCATAATCAATTGTTCACGGTGGTGATAAGTTGTTGATCGAGCATGATGACATTGAATGGACAGCATGTAAGGCCACATCTCACGGACGTCACAGTTTGGCCCGATTGCTTCACTCGCCTTGTATATACTTCGTTGGTTCTAGCCGGTGATATAGTGGCCAACGAGTATAACGACATAGGACGTGCCATTAGGTGATGATATGATATCTCACGATATCTCCATTCCTTGTCCATAATCAATTGTTCATGGTGGTGATAAGTTGTTAATAAAGCATGATGACATTGAATGGACAGCATGTAAGGCCACATCTCACGGATGTCACAGTTCGGCCCGATTGCTTCACTCGCCTTGTATATACTTTGTTGGTTCTAGCCGGTGATATGTTGACTAATGAGTGTAACAATATTGGACGAGCCATTGGGCAATGATATGATGTGTCACGATTGCTCCATTCTTTGTCCATACTCGATTGTTCTTGCTGCTAACACGGTGTCAATCGAGCACGATGACATTGAATGTGCATCTCATAAGTCCTCATCTCATGGACGTCACAGCTTGGCCCGATTGCTTGGACTCGCCTTTTTTAAACTTCGTTGGTTTTAGCCGATGATATAGTGGCCAACGAGTATAACGACATAGGACGTACCATTAGGCGATGATATAATATCTCATGATATCTCCATTCCTTATCCATAATCGATTGTTCAGGACGGTGAAAAGTTGTTAATCGAGCATGATGACATTGAATGGACAGCATGTAAGGCCACATCTCACGGACGTCACAGTTTCACCCGATTGCTTCACTCGCCTTGTATATACTTCATTGGTTCTAGCCGATGATATAGTGGCCAACGAGTATAACGACTTAGACGTGCCATTAGGCGATGATATGATATCTCACGGTAGCTCCATTCTTTGTCCATACTCGATTGTTCATGGTGGTGATAAGTTGTTAATCGAGCATGATGACATTGAATGGACAGCATGTAAGGCTACATTTCACGGACGTCACAGTTTGGCCTGATTGCTTCACTCGCCTTGTATATATTTCGTTGGTTCTAGCCGGTGATATGTTGACTAATGAGTGTAACAATATTGGACGAGCCATTGGGCAATGATATGATGTCACACGGTAGCTCCATTCTTTGTCCATACTCGATTGTTCTTGCTGCTAACACGGTGTCAATCGAGCATGATGACATTGAATGTGCATCTCATAAGTCCTCATCTCATGGACATCACAGCTTGGCCTGATTGCTTGGACTCGCCTTTTTTAAACTTCGTTGGTTCTAGCCGATGATATAGTGGCCAACGAGTATAACGACAATAGGACGTGCCCTTAGGCGATGATATGATATCTCCATTAATTGTTCTTGCTGCTAACACGGTGTCAATCGAGCCTTGTATATACTTCGTTGGTTCTAGCCGATGATATAGTGGCCAACGAGTATAATGACATAGGACGTGCCATTAGGTGATGATATGATATCTCACAATATCTCCATTTCTTGTCCATAATCAATGTTTCATGGTGGTGATAAGTTGTTAATCGAGCATGATGACATTGAATGGACAGCATGTAAGGCCTCATCTCACGGACGTCACAGTTTGGTCCGATTGCTTCACTCACCTTGTATATACTTCGTTGGTTCTAGCCGGTGATATGTTGACTAATGAGTGTAACAATATTGGACGAGCCATTAGGCAATGATATGATGTCTCACGGTAGCTCCATTCTTTGTCCATACTCGATTGTTCTTGCTGCTAACACGGTGTCAATCGAGCATGATGACATTGAATGTGCATCTCATAAGTCCTCATCTCATGGACGTCACAGATTGGTCCGATTGCTTGGACTCGCCTTTTTTAAACTTCGTTGGTTCTAGCCGATGATATAGTGGCCAACGAGTATAACGACATAGGAGGTGCCATTAGGCGTTGATATGATATCTCATGATATCTCCATTCCTTGTCCATAATCAATTGTTCACGGTGGTGATAAGTTGTTAATCGAGCATGATGACATTGAATGGACAGCATGTAAGGCCACATCTCACGGACGTCACAGTTTGGCCTGATTGCTTCACTCGCCTTGTGTATACTTCGTTGGTTCTAGCCGGTGATATGTTGACTAATGAGTGTAACAATATTGGACGAGCCATTGGGCAATGATATGATGTGTCACGATAGCTCCCTTCTTTGTCCATACTCGATTGTTCTTGCTGCTAACACGGTGTTAATCGAGCATGATGACATTGAATGGGCATCTCTTAAGTCCTCATCTCATGAACGTCATAGTTTGGCCCGATTCATTAGACTCGTCTGTTCTATACTTCGTTGGTTCTAGCCGGTGATATAGTGGCCAACGAGTATAACGACATAGACGTGCCATTAGGCGATGATATGATATCTCATGATATCTCCATTCCTTGTCCATAATCAATTGTTCATGGTGGTGATAAGTTGTTGATCGAGCATGATGACATTGAATGGGCAGCATGAAAGGCCACATCTCACGGACGTCACAGTTTAGCCTGATTGCTTCACTCGCCTTGTATATACTTTGTTGGTTCTAGCCGGTGATATGTTGACTAATGTGTGTAACAATATTTGACGAGCCATTGGGCAATGATATGATGTCTCACGATAGCTCCATTCTTTGTCCATACTCGATTGTTCTTGCTGCTAACATGGTGTCAATCGAGCATGATGACATTGAATGTGCATCTCATAAGTCCTCATCTCATGGACGTCACAGCTTGGCCCGATTGCTTGGACTCGCCTTTTCTAAACTTCGTTGGTTCTAGCCGATGATATAGTGGCCAACGAGTATAACGACATAGGACGTGCCATTAGGCGGTGATATGATATCTCACGATATCTCCATTCCTTGTCCATAATCAATTGTTCATGGTGGTGATAAGTTGTTAATCGAGCATGATGACATTGATCGGACAGCATGTAAGGCCACATCTCACGGACGTCACAGTTTAGCCCGATTGCTTCACTCGCCTTGTATATACTTCATTGGTTCTAGCCGATGATATAGTGGCCAACGAGTATAACGACATAGGACGTGCCATTAGGCGATGATATGTATCTCACGATATCTCCATTCCTTGTCCATAATCAATTATTCATGGTGGTGATATGGTGTTAATCGAGCATGATGACATTGAATGGACAGCATATAAGGCCACATCTCACGGATGTCACAGTTTGGCCCGATTGCTTCACTCGCCTTGTATATGCTTCTTTGGTTCTAGCCGATGATATAGTGGCCAACGAGTATAACGACATAGGACGTGCCATTAGGTGATGATATGATATCTTATGATATCTCCATTCCTTGTCCATAATCAATTGTTCATGGTGGTGATAAGATGCTAATCGAGCATGATGACATTGAATGGACAGCATGTAAGGGCACATCTCACGGACGTCACAGTTTGGCCCGATTGCTTCACTCACCTTGTATATACTTCGTTGGTTCTAGCCGGTGATATGTTGACTAATGAGTGTAACAATATTGGACGACCCATTGAGCAATGATATGATGTCTCACGGTAGCTCCATTCTTTGTCCATATTCGATTGTTCTTACTGCTAACACGGTGTCAATTGAGCATGATGACATTGAATGGGCATCTCATAAGTCGGCCCGATTGCTTAGACTCGCCTTTTCTATACTTCGTTGGTTCTAGCCGGTGATATGTTGACTAATGAGTGTAACAATATTGGACGAGCCATTGGGCAATGATATGATGTGTCACGATTGCTCCATTCTTTGTCCATACTCGATTGTTCTTGCTGCTAACACGTTGTTAATCGAGCATGATGACATTGAATGGGCATCTCATAAGTCCTCATCTCATGAACGTCATAGTTTGGCCCGATTGATTAGACTCGTCTGTTCTATACTTCGTTGGTTCTAGCCGGTGATATAGTGGCCAACGAGTATAACGACATAGACGTGCCATTAGGCGATGATATGATATCTCCATTCCTTGTCCATAATCAATTGTTCATGGTGGTGATAAGTTGTTGATCGAGCATGATGACATTGAATGGGCAACATGAAAGGCCACATCTCACGGACGTCACAGTTTAGCCTGATTGCTTCACTCGCATTGTATATACTTTGTTGGTTCTAGCCGGTGATATGTTGACTAATGTGTGTGACAATATTGGACGAGCCATTGGGCAATGATATGATGTCTCACGATAGCTCCATTCTTTGTCCATACTCGATTGTTCTTGCTCCTAACACGGTGTTAATCGAGCATGATGACATTAAATGTGGATCTCATAAGTCAGCCCGATTGCTTAGACTCGCCTTTTCTATACTTCGTTGTTTCTAGCCGGTGATATGTTGACTAATGAGTGTAACAATATTGGACGAGCCACTGGGCAATGATATGATGTGTCACGATTGCTCCATTCTTTGTCCATACTCGATTGTTCTTGCTCCTAACACGGTGTTAATCGAGCATGATGACATTGAATGGGCATCTCATAAGTCCTGATCTTATGAACATCACAGTTTCGCCCGATTGCTTCACTCACCTTGTATGTACTTCGTTGGTTCTAGCCGGTGATATAGTGGCCAACGAGTATAATGACATAGGACGTGCCATTAGGCGACGATATGATATCTCACGATATCTCCATTCCTTGTCCATAATCTATTGTTCATGGTGGTGATATGGTGTTAATCGAGCATGATGACATTGAATGGACAGCATGTAAGGCCACATCTCACGGACGTCACAGTTTGGCCTGATTGCTTCACTCGCCTTGTATATACTTCGTTGGTTCTAGCTGGTGATATGTTGACTAATGAGTGTAACAATATTGGACTAGCCATTGGGCAATGATATGATGTCTCACGGTAGCTCCATTCTTTGTCCAAACTCGATTGTTCTTGCTGCTAACACGGTGTCAATCGAGCATGATGACATTGAATGTGCATCTCATAAGTCCTCATCTCATGGACGTCACAGCTTGGCCCGATTGCTTGGACTCGCCTTTTCTAAACTTCGTTGGTTCTAGCCGATGATATAGTGGCCAACGAGTATAACGACATAGGACGTGCCATTAGGCGGTGATATGATATCTCACGATATCTCCATTCCTTGTCCATAATCAATTGTTCATGGTGGTGATAAGTTGTTAATCGAGCATGATGACATTGATCGGACAGCATGTAAGGCCACATCTCACGGACGTCACAGTTTAGCCCGATTGCTTCACTCGCCTTGTATATACTTCATTGGTTCTAGCCGATGATATAGTGGCCAACGAGTATAACGACATAGGACGTGCCATTAGGCGATGATATGTATCTCACGATATCTCCATTCCTTGTCCATAATCAATTATTCATGGTGGTGATATGGTGTTAATCGAGCATGATGACATTGAATGGACAGCATATAAGGCCACATCTCACGGATGTCACAGTTTGGCCCGATTGCTTCACTCGCCTTGTATATGCTTCTTTGGTTCTAGCCGATGATATAGTGGCCAACGAGTATAACGACATAGGACGTGCCATTAGGTGATGATATGATATCTTATGATATCTCCATTCCTTGTCCATAATCAATTGTTCATGGTGGTGATAAGATGCTAATCGAGCATGATGACATTGAATGGACAGCATGTAAGGGCACATCTCACGGACGTCACAGTTTGGCCCGATTGCTTCACTCACCTTGTATATACTTCGTTGGTTCTAGCCGGTGATATGTTGACTAATGAGTGTAACAATATTGGACGACCCATTGAGCAATGATATGATGTCTCACGGTAGCTCCATTCTTTGTCCATATTCGATTGTTCTTACTGCTAACACGGTGTCAATTGAGCATGATGACATTGAATGGGCATCTCATAAGTCGGCCCGATTGCTTAGACTCGCCTTTTCTATACTTCGTTGGTTCTAGCCGGTGATATGTTGACTAATGAGTGTAACAATATTGGACGAGCCATTGGGCAATGATATGATGTGTCACGATTGCTCCATTCTTTGTCCATACTCGATTGTTCTTGCTGCTAACACGTTGTTAATCGAGCATGATGACATTGAATGGGCATCTCATAAGTCCTCATCTCATGAACGTCATAGTTTGGCCCGATTGATTAGACTCGTCTGTTCTATACTTCGTTGGTTCTAGCCGGTGATATAGTGGCCAACGAGTATAACGACATAGACGTGCCATTAGGCGATGATATGATATCTCCATTCCTTGTCCATAATCAATTGTTCATGGTGGTGATAAGTTGTTGATCGAGCATGATGACATTGAATGGGCAACATGAAAGGCCACATCTCACGGACGTCACAGTTTAGCCTGATTGCTTCACTCGCATTGTATATACTTTGTTGGTTCTAGCCGGTGATATGTTGACTAATGTGTGTGACAATATTGGACGAGCCATTGGGCAATGATATGATGTCTCACGATAGCTCCATTCTTTGTCCATACTCGATTGTTCTTGCTCCTAACACGGTGTTAATCGAGCATGATGACATTAAATGTGGATCTCATAAGTCAGCCCGATTGCTTAGACTCGCCTTTTCTATACTTCGTTGTTTCTAGCCGGTGATATGTTGACTAATGAGTGTAACAATATTGGACGAGCCACTGGGCAATGATATGATGTGTCACGATTGCTCCATTCTTTGTCCATACTCGATTGTTCTTGCTCCTAACACGGTGTTAATCGAGCATGATGACATTGAATGGGCATCTCATAAGTCCTGATCTTATGAACATCACAGTTTCGCCCGATTGCTTCACTCACCTTGTATGTACTTCGTTGGTTCTAGCCGGTGATATAGTGGCCAACGAGTATAATGACATAGGACGTGCCATTAGGCGACGATATGATATCTCACGATATCTCCATTCCTTGTCCATAATCTATTGTTCATGGTGGTGATATGGTGTTAATCGAGCATGATGACATTGAATGGACAGCATGTAAGGCCACATCTCACGGACGTCACAGTTTGGCCTGATTGCTTCACTCGCCTTGTATATACTTCGTTGGTTCTAGCTGGTGATATGTTGACTAATGAGTGTAACAATATTGGACTAGCCATTGGGCAATGATATGATGTCTCACGGTAGCTCCATTCTTTGTCCAAACTCGATTGTTCTTGCTGCTAACACGGTGTCAATCGAGCATGATGACATTGAATATGCATCTCATAAGTCCTCATCTCATGAACATCACAGTTT
Source organism: Eleusine coracana subsp. coracana (assembly GCA_032690845.1). Taxonomy (NCBI): domain Eukaryota; kingdom Viridiplantae; phylum Streptophyta; class Magnoliopsida; order Poales; family Poaceae; genus Eleusine; species Eleusine coracana. Next base: position 34,282 of record MU847572.1, read on the forward strand.
CGCCCGATTGCTTAGACTCGCCTTTTCTATACTTCGGTTGTTCTAGGCGGTGATATAGTGGCCAAGGAGTATAACGACATAGGACGTGCCATTAGGCGATGATATGATATCTCCATTCGTTGTCCATAATCAATTGTTCATGGCGGTGAAAAGTTGTTAATCGAGCATGAGGACATTGAATGGACAGCATGTAAGGCCACATCTCACGGATGTCACAGTTTGACCCGATTGCTTCACTCGCCTTGTATATACTTCTTTGGTTCTAGCCGATGATATAGTGGCCAACGAGTATAACGACATAGGACGTGCCATTAGGCGATGATATGATATCTCACGGTATCTCCATTCCTTGTCCATAATCAATTGTTCATGGTGGTGATATGGTGTTAATCGAGCATGAAGACATTGAATGGACATCATGTAGGTCCACATCTCACGGATGTAACAGTTTGGCTCGATTGCTTCACTCGCCTTGTATATACTTCGTTGGTTCTAGCCGGTGATATAGTGGCCAACGAGTATAACGACATAGGACGTGCCATTAGGCGATGATATGATATCCCACGATATCTCCATTCCTTGTCCATAATCAGTTGTTCATGGTGGTGCTATGGTGTTAATCGAGCATGATGACATTGAATGGACAGCATGTAAGGCCACATCTCACGGACGTCACAGTTTGGCCTGATTGCTTCACTCGTCTTGTATATACTTCGTTGGTCCTAGCTGGTGATATGTTGACTAATGAGTGTAATAATATTGGACGAGCCATTGGGCAATGATATGATGTCTCACGGTAGCTTCAGTCTTTGTCCATACTCGATTGTTCTTGCTGCTAACACGGTGTTAATCGAGCATGATGACATTGAATGGGCATCTCATAAGTTCTCATCTCATGAACGTCACAGTTTCACCCGATTGTTTAGACTCGCCTTTTCTATACTTCGTTGGTTCTAGGCGGTGATATAGTGGCCAACAAGTATAACGACATAGGACGTGCCATTAGGCGACGATATGATATCTCACGATATCTCCATTCCTTGTCCATAATCAATTGTTCATGGTGGTGATATGGTGTTAATCCAGCATGATGACATTGAATGGACAGCATGTAGGTCCACATCTCACGGACGTCACAGTTTGGCCCGATTGCTTCACTCGCCTTGTACATACTTCGTTGGTTCTAGCCGGTGATATAGTGGCCAACGAGTATAACGACATAGGACGTGCCATTAGGCGACGATATGATATCTCATGATACCTCCATTCCTTGTCCGTAATCAATTGTTCATGGTGGTGATATGGTGTTAATCGAGCATGATGACATTGAATGGACATCATGTAAGGCCACATCTCACGGACGTCACAGTTTGGCCTGATTGCTTCACTCGCCTTGTATATACTTCGTTGGTTCTAGCTGGTGATATGTTGACTAATGAGTGTAACAATATTGGACGAGCCATTGGGCAATGATATGATGTCTCACGGTAGCTCCAGTCTTTGTCCATACTCGATTGTTCTTGCTGCTAACATGGTGTTAATCGAGCATGATGACATTGAATGGGCATCTCATAAGTCCTCATCTCATGAACGTCACAGTTTCGCCCGATTGCTTAGACTCGCCTTTTCTATACTTCGTTGGTTCTAGGCGGTGATATAGTGGCCAACAAGTATAACGACATAGGACGTGCCATTAGGCGACGATATGATATCTCACGATATCTCCATTCCTTGTCCATAATCAATTGTTCATGGTGGTGATATGGTGTTAATCGAGCATGATGACATTGAATGGACAGCATGTAGGTCCACATCTCACGGACGTCACAGTTTGGCCCGATTGCTTCACTCGCCTTGTGTATACTTCGTTGGTTCTAGCCGGTGATATAGTGGCCAACGAGTATAACGACATAGGACGTGCCATTAGGCGACGATATGATATCTCACGATATCTCCATTCCTTGTCCATAATCAATTGTTCATGGTGGTGATATGGTGTTAATCGAGCATGATGACATTGAATGGACAGCATGTAAGGCCACATCTCACGGACGTCACACTTTGGCCTGATTGCTTTACTCGCCTTGTATATACTTCGTTGGTTCTAGCCGGTGATATGTTGACTAATGAGTGTAGCAATATTGGACTAGCCATTGGGCAATGATATGATGTCTCACGGTAGCTCCATTCTTTGTCCATACTCGATTGTTCTTGCTGCTAACACGGTGTCAATCGAGCATGATGACATTGAATATGCATGTCATAAGTCCTCATCTCATGAACGTCACAGTTTCGCCCGATTGCTTAGACTCTCCTTTTCTATACTTCATTGGTTCTAGGCGGTGATATAGTGGCCAACGAGTATAACGACATAGGACGTGCCATTAGGCGATGATATGATATCTCACGATACCTCCATTCCTTGTCCATAATCAATTGTTCATGGTGGTGATATGGTGTTAATCGAGCATGATGACATCGAATGGACAGCATGTAAGGCCACATCTCACGGACGTCACAGTTTGGCCTGATTGCTTCACTCGCCTTGTATATACTTCGTTGGTCCTAACTGGTGATATGTTGACTAATGAGTGTAACAATATTGGACGAGCCATTGGGCAATGATATGATGTCTCACGGTAGCTCCAGTCTTTGTCCATACTCGATAGTTCTTGCTGCTAACACGGTGTTAATCGAGCATAATGACATTGAATGGGCATCTCATAAGTCCTCATCTCATGAACGTCACAGTTTCACCCGATTGCTTAGACTCGCCTTTTCTATACTTCGTTGGTTCTAGGCGGTGATATAGTGGCCAACGAGTATAACGACATAGGACGTGCCATTAGGCGATGATATGATATCTCACGATACCTCCATTCCTTGTCCATAATCAATTGTTCATGGTGGTGCTATGGTGTTAATCGAGCATGATGACATTGAATGGACAGCATGTAAGGCCACATCTCACGGACGTCACAGTTTGGCCTGATTGCTTCACTCGCCTTGTATATACTTCGTTGGTCCTAACTGGTGATATGTTGACTAATGAGTGTAGCAATATTGGATGAGCCATTGGGCAATGATATGATGTCTCACGGTAGCTCCAGTCTTTGTCCATACTCGATTGTTCTTGCTGCTAACACGGTGTTAATCGAGCATGATGACATTGAATGGGCATCTCATAAGTCCTCATCTCATGAACGTCACAGTTTCACCCGATTGCTTAGACTCGCCTTTTCTATACTTCGTTGGTTCTAGGCGGTGATATAGTGGCCAACGAGTATAACGACATAGGACGTGCCATTAGGCGAGGATATGATATCTCACGATATCTCCATTCCTTGTCCATAATCAATTGTTCATGGTGGTGATATGGTGTTAATCCAGCATGATGACATTGAATGGACAGCATGTAGGTCCACATCTCACGGACGTCACAGTTTGGCCCGATTGCTTCACTCGCCTTGTATATACTTCGTTGGTTCTAGCCGGTGATATAGTGGCCAACGAGTATAACGACATAGGACGTGCCATTAGGCGATGATATGATATCCCACGATATCTCCATTCCTTGTCCATAATCAGTTGTTCATGGTGGCGCTATGGTGTTAATCGAGCATGATGACATTGAATGGACAGCATGTAAGGCCACATCTCACGGACGTCACAGTTTGGCCTGATTGCTTCACTCGCCTTGTATATACTTCGTTGGTCCTAGCTGGTGATATGTTGACTAATGAGTGTAATAATATTGGACGAGCCATTGGGCAATGATATGATGTCTCACGGTAGCTTCAGTCTTTGTCCATACTCGATTGTTCTTGCTGCTAACACGGTGTTAATCGAGCATGATGACATTGAATGGGCATCTCATAAGTTCTCATCTCATGAACGTCACAGTTTCACCCGATTGTTTAGACTCGCCTTTTCTATACTTCGTTGGTTCTAGGCGGTGATATAGTGGCCAACAAGTATAACGACATAGGACGTGCCATTAGGCGACGATATGATATCTCACGATATCTCCATTCCTTGTCCATAATCAATTGTTCATGGTGGTGATATGGTGTTAATCCAGCATGATGACATTGAATGGACAGCATGTAGGTCCACATCTCACGGACGTCATAGTTTGGCCCGATTGCTTCACTCGCCTTGTATATACTTCGTTGGTTCTAGCCGGTGATATAGTGGCCAACGAGTATAACGACATAGGACGTGCCATTAGGCGACGATATGATATCTCATGATACCTCCATTCCTTGTCCGTAATCAATTGTTCATGGTGGTGATATGGTGTTAATCGAGCATGATGACATTGAATGGACATCATGTAAGGCCACATCTCACGGACGTCACAGTTTGGCCTGATTGCTTCACTCGCCTTGTATATACTTCGTTGGTTCTAGCTGGTGATATGTTGACTAATGAGTGTAACAATATTGGACGAGCCATTGGGCAATGATATGATGTCTCACGGTAGCTCCAGTCTTTGTCCATACTCGATTGTTCTTGCTGCTAACATGGTGTTAATCGAGCATGATGACATTGAATGGGCATCTCATAAGTCCTCATCTCATGAACGTCACAGTTTCGCCCGATTGCTTAGACTCGCCTTTTCTATACTTCGTTGGTTCTAGGCGGTGATATAGTGGCCAACAAGTATAACGACATAGGACGTGCCATTAGGCGACGATATGATATCTCACGATATCTCCATTCCTTGTCCATAATCAATTGTTCATGGTGGTGATATGGTGTTAATCGAGCATGATGACATTGAATGGACAGCATGTAGGTCCACATCTCACGGACGTCACAGTTTGGCCCGATTGCTTCACTCGCCTTGTGTATACTTCGTTGGTTCTAGCCGGTGATATAGTGGCCAACGAGTATAACGACATAGGACGTGCCATTAGGCGACGATATGATATCTCACGATATCTCCATTCCTTGTCCATAATCAATTGTTCATGGTGGTGATATGGTGTTAATCGAGCATGATGACATTGAATGGACAGCATGTAAGGCCACATCTCACGGACGTCACACTTTGGCCTGATTGCTTTACTCGCCTTGTATATACTTCGTTGGTTCTAGCCGGTGATATGTTGACTAATGAGTGTAGCAATATTGGACTAGCCATTGGGCAATGATATGATGTCTCACGGTAGCTCCATTCTTTGTCCATACTCGATTGTTCTTGCTGCTAACACGGTGTCAATCGAGCATGATGACATTGAATATGCATGTCATAAGTCCTCATCTCATGAACGTCACAGTTTCGCCCGATTGCTTAGACTCTCCTTTTCTATACTTCATTGGTTCTAGGCGGTGATATAGTGGCCAACGAGTATAACGACATAGGACGTGCCATTAGGCGATGATATGATATCTCACGATACCTCCATTCCTTGTCCATAATCAATTGTTCATGGTGGTGATATGGTGTTAATCGAGCATGATGACATCGAATGGACAGCATGTAAGGCCACATCTCACGGACGTCACAGTTTGGCCTGATTGCTTCACTCGCCTTGTATATACTTCGTTGGTCCTAACTGGTGATATGTTGACTAATGAGTGTAACAATATTGGACGAGCCATTGGGCAATGATATGATGTCTCACGGTAGCTCCAGTCTTTGTCCATACTCGATTGTTCTTGCTGCTAACACGGTGTTAATCGAGCATAATGACATTGAATGGGCATCTCATAAGTCCTCATCTCATGAACGTCACAGTTTCACCCGATTGCTTAGACTCGCCTTTTCTATACTTCGTTGGTTCTAGGCGGTGATATAGTGGCCAACGAGTATAACGACATAGGACGTGCCATTAGGCGATGATATGATATCTCACGATACCTCCATTCCTTGTCCATAATCAATTGTTCATGGTGGTGCTATGGTGTTAATCGAGCATGATGACATTGAATGGACAGCATGTAAGGCCACATCTCACGGACGTCACAGTTTGGCCTGATTGCTTCACTCGCCTTGTATATACTTCGTTGGTCCTAGCTGGTGATATGTTGACTAATGAGTGTAACAATATTGGACGAGCCATTGGGCAATGATATGATGTCTCACGGTAGCTCCAGTCTTTGTCCATACTCGATTGTTCTTGCTGCTAACATGGTGTTAATCGAGCATGATGACATTGAATGGGCATCTCATAAGTCCTCATCTCATGAACGTCACAGTTTCGCCCGATTGCTTAGACTCGCCTTTTCTATACTTCGTTGGTTCTAGGCGGTGATATAGTGGCCAACAACTATAACGACATAGGACGTGCCATTAGGCGACGATATGATATCTCACGATATCTCCATTCCTTGTCCATAATCAATTGTTCATGGTGGTGATATGGTGTTAATCGAGCATGATGACATTGAATGGACAGCATGTAGGTCCACATCTCACGGACGTCACAGTTTGGCCCGATTGCTTCACTCGCCTTGTGTATACTTCGTTGGTTCTAGCCGGTGATATAGTGGCCAACGAGTATAACGACATAGGACGTGCCATTAGGCGACGATATGATATCTCACGATATCTCCATTCCTTGTCCATAATCAATTGTTCATGGTGGTGATATGGTGTTAATCGAGCATGATGACATTGAATGGACAGCATGTAAGGCCACATCTCACGGACGTCACACTTTGGCCTGATTGCTTTACTCGCCTTGTATATACTTCGTTGGTTCTAGCCGGTGATATGTTGACTAATGAGTGTAGCAATATTGGACTAGCCATTGGGCAATGATATGATGTCTCACGGTAGCTCCATTCTTTGTCCATACTCGATTGTTCTTGCTGCTAACACGGTGTCAATCGAGCATGATGACATTGAATATGCATGTCATAAGTCCTCATCTCATGAACGTCACAGTTTCGCCCGATTGCTTAGACTCTCCTTTTCTATACTTCATTGGTTCTAGGCGGTGATATAGTGGCCAACGAGTATAACGACATAGGACGTGCCATTAGGCGATGATATGATATCTCACGATACCTCCATTCCTTGTCCATAATCAATTGTTCATGGTGGTGATATGGTGTTAATCGAGCATGATGACATCGAATGGACAGCATGTAAGGCCACATCTCACGGACGTCACAGTTTGGCCTGATTGCTTCACTCGCCTTGTATATACTTCGTTGGTCCTAACTGGTGATATGTTGACTAATGAGTGTAACAATATTGGACGAGCCATTGGGCAATGATATGATGTCTCACGGTAGCTCCAGTCTTTGTCCATACTCGATAGTTCTTGCTGCTAACACGGTGTTAATCGAGCATAATGACATTGAATGGGCATCTCATAAGTCCTCATCTCATGAACGTCACAGTTTCACCCGATTGCTTAGACTCGCCTTTTCTATACTTCGTTGGTTCTAGGCGGTGATATAGTGGCCAACGAGTATAACGACATAGGACGTGCCATTAGGCGATGATATGATATCTCACGATACCTCCATTCCTTGTCCATAATCAATTGTTCATGGTGGTGCTATGGTGTTAATCGAGCATGATGACATTGAATGGACAGCATGTAAGGCCACATCTCACGGACGTCACAGTTTGGCCTGATTGCTTCACTCGCCTTGTATATACTTCGTTGGTCCTAACTGGTGATATGTTGACTAATGAGTGTAGCAATATTGGATGAGCCATTGGGCAATGATATGATGTCTCACGGTAGCTCCAGTCTTTGTCCATACTCGATTGTTCTTGCTGCTAACACGGTGTTAATCGAGCATGATGACATTGAATGGGCATCTCATAAGTCCTCATCTCATGAACGTCACAGTTTCACCCGATTGCTTAGACTCGCCTTTTCTATACTTCGTTGGTTCTAGGCGGTGATATAGTGGCCAACGAGTATAACGACATAGGACGTGCCATTAGGCGAGGATATGATATCTCACGATATCTCCATTCCTTGTCCATAATCAATTGTTCATGGTGGTGATATGGTGTTAATCCAGCATGATGACATTGAATGGACAGCATGTAGGTCCACATCTCACGGACGTCACAGTTTGGCCCGATTGCTTCACTCGCCTTGTATATACTTCGTTGGTTCTAGCCGGTGATATAGTGGCCAACGAGTATAACGACATAGGACGTGCCATTAGGCGATGATATGATATCCCACGATATCTCCATTCCTTGTCCATAATCAGTTGTTCATGGTGGCGCTATGGTGTTAATCGAGCATGATGACATTGAATGGACAGCATGTAAGGCCACATCTCACGGACGTCACAGTTTGGCCTGATTGCTTCACTCGCCTTGTATATACTTCGTTGGTCCTAGCTGGTGATATGTTGACTAATGAGTGTAATAATATTGGACGAGCCATTGGGCAATGATATGATGTCTCACGGTAGCTTCAGTCTTTGTCCATACTCGATTGTTCTTGCTGCTAACACGGTGTTAATCGAGCATGATGACATTGAATGGGCATCTCATAAGTCCTCATCTCATGAACGTCACAGTTTCGCCCGATTGCTTAGACTCGCCTTTTCTATACTTCGTTGGTTCTAGGCGGTGATATAGTGGCCAACAAGTATAACGACATAGGACGTGCCATTAGGCGACGATATGATATCTCACGATATCTCCATTCCTTGTCCATAATCAATTGTTCATGGTGGTGATATGGTGTTAATCCAGCATGATGACATTGAATGGACAGCATGTAGGTCCACATCTCACGGACGTCACAGTTTGGCCCGATTGCTTCACTCGCCTTGTATATACTTCGTTGGTTCTAGCCGGTGATATAGTGGCCAACGAGTATAACGACATAGGACGTGCCATTAGGCGACGATATGATATCTCATGATACCTCCATTCCTTGTCCGTAATCAATTGTTCATGGTGGTGATATGGTGTTAATCGAGCATGATGACATTGAATGGACATCATGTAAGGCCACATCTCACGGACGTCACAGTTTGGCCTGATTGCTTCACTCGCCTTGTATATACTTCGTTGGTTCTAGCTGGTGATATGTTGACTAATGAGTGTAACAATATTGGACGAGCCATTGGGCAATGATATGATGTCTCACGGTAGCTCCAGTCTTTGTCCATACTCGATTGTTCTTGCTGCTAACATGGTGTTAATCGAGCATGATGACATTGAATGGGCATCTCATAAGTCCTCATCTCATGAACGTCACAGTTTCGCCCGATTGCTTAGACTCGCCTTTTCTATACTTCGTTGGTTCTAGGCGGTGATATAGTGGCCAACAAGTATAACGACATAGGACGTGCCATTAGGCGACGATATGATATCTCACGATATCTCCATTCCTTGTCCATAATCAATTGTTCATGGTGGTGATATGGTGTTAATCGAGCATGATGACATTGAATGGACAGCATGTAGGTCCACATCTCACGGACGTCACAGTTTGGCCCGATTGCTTCACTCGCCTTGTGTATACTTCGTTGGTTCTAGCCGGTGATATAGTGGCCAACGAGTATAACGACATAGGACGTGCCATTAGGCGACGATATGATATCTCACGATATCTCCATTCCTTGTCCATAATCAATTGTTCATGGTGGTGATATGGTGTTAATCGAGCATGATGACATTGAATGGACAGCATGTAAGGCCACATCTCACGGACGTCACACTTTGGCCTGATTGCTTTACTCGCCTTGTATATACTTCGTTGGTTCTAGCCGGTGATATGTTGACTAATGAGTGTAGCAATATTGGACTAGCCATTGGGCAATGATATGATGTCTCACGGTAGCTCCATTCTTTGTCCATACTCGATTGTTCTTGCTGCTAACACGGTGTCAATCGAGCATGATGACATTGAATATGCATGTCATAAGTCCTCATCTCATGAACGTCACAGTTTCGCCCGATTGCTTAGACTCTCCTTTTCTATACTTCATTGGTTCTAGGCGGTGATATAGTGGCCAACGAGTATAACGACATAGGACGTGCCATTAGGCGATGATATGATATCCCACGATATCTCCATTCCTTGTCCATAATCAGTTGTTCATGGTGGCGCTATGGTGTTAATCGAGCATGATGACATTGAATGGACAGCATGTAAGGCCACATCTCACGGACGTCACAGTTTGGCCTGATTGCTTCACTCGCCTTGTATATACTTCGTTGGTCCTAGCTGGTGATATGTTGACTAATGAGTGTAATAATATTGGACGAGCCATTGGGCAATGATATGATGTCTCACGGTAGCTTCAGTCTTTGTCCATACTCGATTGTTCTTGCTGCTAACACGGTGTTAATCGAGCATGATGACATTGAATGGGCATCTCATAAGTTCTCATCTCATGAACGTCACAGTTTCACCCGATTGTTTAGACTCGCCTTTTCTATACTTCGTTGGTTCTAGGCGGTGATATAGTAGCCAACAAGTATAACGACATAGGACGTGCCATTAGGCGACGATATGATATCTCACGATATCTCCATTCCTTGTCCATAATCAATTGTTCATGGTGGTGATATGGTGTTAATCCAGCATGATGACATTGAATGGACAGCATGTAGGTCCACATCTCACGGACGTCACAGTTTGGCCCGATTGCTTCACTCGCCTTGTATATACTTCGTTGGTTCTAGCCGGTGATATAGTGGCCAACGAGTATAACGACATAGGACGTGCCATTAGGCGACGATATGATATCTCATGATACCTCCATTCCTTGTCCGTAATCAATTGTTCATGGTGGTGATATGGTGTTAATCGAGCATGATGACATTGAATGGACATCATGTAAGGCCACATCTCACGGACGTCACAGTTTGGCCTGATTGCTTCACTCGCCTTGTATATACTTCGTTGGTTCTAGCTGGTGATATGTTGACTAATGAGTGTAACAATATTGGACGAGCCATTGGGCAATGATATGATGTCTCACGGTAGCTCCAGTCTTTGTCCATACTCGATTGTTCTTGCTGCTAACATGGTGTTAATCGAGCATGATGACATTGAATGGGCATCTCATAAGTCCTCATCTCATGAACGTCACAGTTTCGCCCGATTGCTTAGACTCGCCTTTTCTATACTTCGTTGGTTCTAGGCGGTGATATAGTGGCCAACAAGTATAACGACATAGGACGTGCCATTAGGCGACGATATGATATCTCACGATATCTCCATTCCTTGTCCATAATCAATTGTTCATGGTGGTGATATGGTGTTAATCGAGCATGATGACATTGAATGGACAGCATGTAGGTCCACATCTCACGGACGTCACAGTTTGGCCCGATTGCTTCACTCGCCTTGTGTATACTTCGTTGGTTCTAGCCGGTGATATAGTGGCCAACGAGTATAACGACATAGGACGTGCCATTAGGCGACGATATGATATCTCACGATATCTCCATTCCTTGTCCATAATCAATTGTTCATGGTGGTGATATGGTGTTAATCGAGCATGATGACATTGAATGGACAGCATGTAAGGCCACATCTCACGGACGTCACACTTTGGCCTGATTGCTTTACTCGCCTTGTATATACTTCGTTGGTTCTAGCCGGTGATATGTTGACTAATGAGTGTAGCAATATTGGACTAGCCATTGGGCAATGATATGATGTCTCACGGTAGCTCCATTCTTTGTCCATACTCGATTGTTCTTGCTGCTAACACGGTGTCAATCGAGCATGATGACATTGAATATGCATGTCATAAGTCCTCATCTCATGAACGTCACAGTTTCGCCCGATTGCTTAGACTCTCCTTTTCTATACTTCATTGGTTCTAGGCGGTGATATAGTGGCCAACGAGTATAACGACATAGGACGTGCCATTAGGCGATGATATGATATCTCACGATACCTCCATTCCTTGTCCATAATCAATTGTTCATGGTGGTGATATGGTGTTAATCGAGCATGATGACATCGAATGGATAGCATGTAAGGCCACATCTCACGGACGTCACAGTTTGGCCTGATTGCTTCACTCGCCTTGTATATACTTCGTTGGTCCTAACTGGTGATATGTTGACTAATGAGTGTAACAATATTGGACGAGCCATTGGGCAATGATATGATGTCTCACGGTAGCTCCAGTCTTTGTCCATACTCGATTGTTCTTGCTGCTAACACGGTGTTAATCGAGCATAATGACATTGAATGGGCATCTCATAAGTCCTCATCTCATGAACGTCACAGTTTCACCCGATTGCTTAGACTCGCCTTTTCTATACTTCGTTGGTTCTAGGCGGTGATATAGTGGCCAACGAGTATAACGACATAGGACGTGCCATTAGGCGATGATATGATATCTCACGATACCTCCATTCCTTGTCCATAATCAATTGTTCATGGTGGTGCTATGGTGTTAATCGAGCATGATGACATTGAATGGACAGCATGTAAGGCCACATCTCACGGACGTCACAGTTTGGCCTGATTGCTTCACTCGCCTTGTATATACTTCGTTGGTCCTAACTGGTGATATGTTGACTAATGAGTGTAGCAATATTGGATGAGCCATTGGGCAATGATATGATGTCTCACGGTAGCTCCAGTCTTTGTCCATACTCGATTGTTCTTGCTGCTAACACGGTGTTAATCGAGCATGATGACATTGAATGGGCATCTCATAAGTCCTCATCTCATGAACGTCACAGTTTCACCCGATTGCTTAGACTCGCCTTTTCTATACTTCGTTGGTTCTAGGCGGTGATATAGTGGCCAACGAGTATAACGACATAGGACGTGCCATTAGGCGAGGATATGATATCTCACGATATCTCCATTCCTTGTCCATAATCAATTGTTCATGGTGGTGATATGGTGTTAATCCAGCATGATGACATTGAATGGACAGCATGTAGGTCCACATCTCACGGACGTCACAGTTTGGCCCGATTGCTTCACTCGCCTTGTATATACTTCGTTGGTTCTAGCCGGTGATATAGTGGCCAACGAGTATAACGACATAGGACGTGCCATTAGGCGACGATATGATATCTCACGATATCTCCATTCCTTGTCCATAATCAGTTGTTCATGGTGGTGCTATGGTGTTAATCGAGCATGATGACATTGAATGGACAGCATGTAAGGCCACATCTCACGGACGTCATAGTTTGGCCTGATTGCTTCACTCGCCTTGTATATACTTCGTTGGTCCTAGCTGGTGATATGTTGACTAATGAGTGTAACAATATTGGACGAGCCATTGGGCAATGATATGATGTCTCACGGTAGCTCCAGTCTTTGTCCATACTCGATTGTTCTTGCTGCTAACACGGTGTTAATCGAGCATGATGACATTGAATGGGCATCTCATAAGTCCTCATCTCATGAACGTCACAGTTTCGCCCGATTGCTTAGACTCGCCTTTTCTATACTTCGTTGGTTCTAGGCGGTGATATAGTGACCAACGAGTATAACGACATAGGACGTGCCATTAGGCGATGATATGATATCTCACGATATCTCCATTCCTTGTCCATAATCAATTGTTCATGGTGGTGATATGGTGTTAATCCAGCATGATGACATTGAATGGACAGCATGTAGGTCCACATCTCACGGACGTCACAGTTTGGCCCGATTGCTTCACTCGCCTTCTATATACTTCGTTGGTTCTAGCCGGTGATATAGTGGCCAACGAGTATAACGACATAGGACGTGCCATTAGGCGACGATATGATATCTCACGATATCTCCGTTCCTTGTCCATAATCAATTGTTCATGGTGGTGATATGGTGTTAATCGAGCATGATGACATTGAATGGACAGCATGTAAGGCCACATCTCACGGACGTCACACTTTGGCCTGATTGCTTTACTCGCGTTGTATATACTTCGTTGGTTCTAGCCGGTGATATGTTGACTAATGAGTGTAGCAATATTGGACTAGCCATTGGGCAATGATATGATGTCTCACGGTAGCTCCATTCTTTGTCCATACTCGATTGTTCTTGCTGCTAACACGGTGTGAATCGAGCATGATGACATTGAATATGCATGTCATAAGTCCTCATCTCATGAACGTCACAGTTTCGCCCGATTGCTTAGACTCTCCTTTTCTATACTTCATTGGTTCTAGGCGGTGATATAGTGGCCAACGAGTATAACGACATAGGACGTGCCATTAGGCGATGATATGATATCTCACGATACCTCCATTCCTTGTCCATAATCAATTGTTCATGGTGGTGATATGGTGTTAATCGAGCATGATGACATCGAATGGACAGCATGTAAGGCCACATCTCACGGACGTCACAGTTTGGCCTGATTGCTTCACTCGCCTTGTATATACTTCGTTGGTCCTAACTGGTGATATGTTGACTAATGAGTGTAACAATATTGGACGAGCCATTGGGCAATGATATGATGTCTCACGGTAGCTCCAGTCTTTGTCCATACTCGATTGTTCTTGCTGCTAACACGGTGTTAATCGAGCATAATGACATTGAATGGGCATCTCATAAGTCCTCATCTCATGAACGTCACAGTTTCACCCGATTGCTTAGACTCGCCTTTTCTATACTTCGTTGGTTCTAGGCGGTGATATAGTGGCCAACGAGTATAACGACATAGGACGTGCCATTAGGCGATGATATGATATCTCACGATACCTCCATTCCTTGTCCATAATCAATTGTTCATGGTGGTGCTATGGTGTTAATCGAGCATGATGACATTGAATGGACAGCATGTAAGGCCACATCTCACGGACGTCACAGTTTGGCCTGATTGCTTCACTCGCCTTGTATATACTTCGTTGGTCCTAACTGGTGATATGTTGACTAATGAGTGTAGCAATATTGGATGAGCCATTGGGCAATGATATGATGTCTCACGGTAGCTCCAGTCTTTGTCCATACTCGATTGTTCTTGCTGCTAACACGGTGTTAATCGAGCATGATGACATTGAATGGGCATCTCATAAGTCCTCATCTCATGAACGTCACAGTTTCACCCGATTGCTTAGACTCGCCTTTTCTATACTTCGTTGGTTCTAGGCGGTGATATAGTGGCCAACGAGTATAACGACATAGGACGTGCCATTAGGCGAGGATATGATATCTCACGATATCTCCATTCCTTGTCCATAATCAATTGTTCATGGTGGTGATATGGTGTTAATCCAGCATGATGACATTGAATGGACAGCATGTAGGTCCACATCTCACGGACGTCACAGTTTGGCCCGATTGCTTCACTCGCCTTGTATATACTTCGTTGGTTCTAGCCGGTGATATAGTGGCCAACGAGTATAACGACATAGGACGTGCCATTAGGCGACGATATGATATCTCACGATATCTCCATTCCTTGTCCATAATCAGTTGTTCATGGTGGTGCTATGGTGTTAATCGAGCATGATGACATTGAATGGACAGCATGTAAGGCCACATCTCACGGACGTCATAGTTTGGCCTGATTGCTTCACTCGCCTTGTATATACTTCGTTGGTCCTAGCTGGTGATATGTTGACTAATGAGTGTAACAATATTGGACGAGCCATTGGGCAATGATATGATGTCTCACGGTAGCTCCAGTCTTTGTCCATACTCGATTGTTCTTGCTGCTAACACGGTGTTAATCGAGCATGATGACATTGAATGGGCATCTCATAAGTCCTCATCTCATGAACGTCACAGTTTCGCCCGATTGCTTAGACTCGCCTTTTCTATACTTCGTTGGTTCTAGGCGGTGATATAGTGACCAACGAGTATAACGACATAGGACGTGCCATTAGGCGATGATATGATATCTCACGATATCTCCATTCCTTGTCCATAATCAATTGTTCATGGTGGTGATATGGTGTTAATCCAGCATGATGACATTGAATGGACAGCATGTAGGTCCACATCTCACGGACGTCACAGTTTGGCCCGATTGCTTCACTCGCCTTCTATATACTTCGTTGGTTCTAGCCGGTGATATAGTGGCCAACGAGTATAACGACATAGGACGTGCCATTAGGCGACGATATGATATCTCACGATATCTCCATTCCTTGTCCATAATCAATTGTTCATGGTGGTGATATGGTGTTAATCGAGCATGATGACATTGAATGGACAGCATGTAAGGCCACATCTCACGGACGTCACAGTTTGGCCTGATTGCTTCACTCGCCTTGTATATACTTCGTTGGTTCTAGCCTGGTGATATGTTGACTAATGAGTGTAGCAATATTGGACTAGCCATTGGGCAATGATATGATGTCTCACGGTAGCTCCATTCTTTGTCCATACTCGATTGTTCTTGCTGCTAACACGGTGTTAATCGAGCATGATGACATTGAATGGCATCTCATAAGTCCTCATCTCATGAACGTCACAGTTTCGCCCGATTGCTTAGACTCGCCTTTTCTATACTTCGTTGGTTCTAGGCGGTGATATAGTGGCCAACGAGTATAACGACATAGGACGTGCCATTAGGCGATGATATGATATCTCACGATACCTCCATTCCTTGTCCATAATCAATTGTTCATGGTGGTGCTATGGTGTTAATCGAGCATGATGACATTGAATGGACAGCATGTAAGGCCACATCTCACGGACGTCACAGTTTGGCCTGATTGCTTCACTCGCCTTGTATATACTTCGTTGGTCCTAACTGGTGATATGTTGACTAATGAGTGTAGCAATATTGGATGAGCCATTGGGCAATGATATGATGTCTCACGGTAGCTCCAGTCTTTGTCCATACTCGATTGTTCTTGCTGCTAACACGGTGTTAATCGAGCATGATGACATTGAATGGGCATCTCATAAGTCCTCATCTCATGAACGTCACAGTTTCACCCGATTGCTTAGACTCGCCTTTTCTATACTTCGTTGGTTCTAGGCGGTGATATAGTGGCCAACGAGTATAACGACATAGGACGTGCCATTAGGCGAGGATATGATATCTCACGATATCTCCATTCCTTGTCCATAATCAATTGTTCATGGTGGTGATATGGTGTTAATCCAGCATGATGACATTGAATGGACAGCATGTAGGTCCACATCTCACGGACATCACAGTTTGGCCCGATTGCTTCACTCGCCTTGTATATACTTCGTTGGTTCTAGCCGGTGATATAGTGGCCAACGAGTATAACGACATAGGACGTGCCATTAGGCGACGATATGATATCTCACGATATCTCCATTCCTTGTCCATAATCAGTTGTTCATGGTGGTGCTATGGTGTTAATCGAGCATGATGACATTGAATGGACAGCATGTAAGGCCACATCTCACGGACGTCATAGTTTGGCCTGATTGCTTCACTCGCCTTGTATATACTTCGTTGGTCCTAGCTGGTGATATGTTGACTAATGAGTGTAACAATATTGGACGAGCCATTGGGCAATGATATGATGTC
The DNA here is from genome assembly GCA_032690845.1 of Eleusine coracana subsp. coracana. Lineage (NCBI taxonomy): Eukaryota > Viridiplantae > Streptophyta > Magnoliopsida > Poales > Poaceae > Eleusine > Eleusine coracana. Next base: position 51,661 of record MU847572.1, read on the forward strand.
TCACGGTAGCTCCAGTCTTTGTCCATACTCGATTGTTCTTGCTGCTAACACGGTGTTAATCGAGCATGATGACATTGAATGGGCATCTCATAAGTCCTCATCTCATGAACGTCACAGTTTCGCCCGATTGCTTAGACTCGCCTTTTCTATACTTCGTTGGTTCTAGGCAGGTGATATAGTGGCCAACGAGTATAACGACATAGGACGTGCCATTAGGCGATGATATGATATCTCACGATATCTCCATTCCTTGTCCATAATCAATTGTTCATGGTGGTGATATGGTGTTAATCGAGCATGATGACATTGAATGGACAGCATGTAGGTCCACATCTCACGGACGTCACAGTTTGGCCCTGATTGCTTCACTCGCCTTGTATATACTTCGTTGGTTCTAGCCGGTGATATATTGACTAATGAGTGTAGCAATATAGGACTAGCCATTGGGCAATGATATGATGTCTCACGGTAGCTCCATTCTTTGTCCATACTCGATTGTTCTTGCTGCTAACACGGTGTCAATCGAGCATGATGACATTGAATATGCATGCTCATAAGTCCTCATCTCATGAACGTCACAGTTTCGCCCGATTGCTTAGACTCTCCTTTTCTATACTTCGTTGGTTCTAGGCAGTGATATAGTGGCCAACGAGTATAACGACATAGGACGTGCCATTAGGTGATGATATGATATCTCACGATATCTCCATTCCTTGTCCATAATCAATTGTTCATGGTGGTGCTATGGTGTTAATCGAGCATGATGACATTGAATGGACAGCATGTAAGGCCACATCTCACGGACGTCACAGTTTGGCCTGATTGCTTCACTCGCCTTGTATATACTTCGTTGGTTCTAGCCGGTGATATGTTGACTAATGAGTGTAGCAATATTGGACTAGCCATTGGGCAATGATATGATGTCTCACGGTAGCTCCATTCTTTGTCCATACTCGATTGTTCTTGCTGCTAACACGGTGTCAATCGAGCATGATGACATTGAATATGCATGTCATAAGTCCTCATCTCATGAACGTCACAGTTTCGCCCGATTGCTTAGACTCTCCTTTTCTATACTTCAGTTGGTTCTAGGCGGTGATATAGTGGCCAACGAGTATAACGACATAGGACGTGCCATTAGGCGATGATATGATATCTCACGATATCCTCCATTCCTTGTCCATAATCAATTGTTCATGGTGGTGCTATGGTGTTAATCGAGCATGATGACATTGAATGGACAGCATGTAAGGCCACATCTCACGGACGTCACAGTTTGGCCTGATTGCTTTACTCGCCTTGTATATACTTCGTTGGTTCTAGCCGGTGATATGTTGACTAATGAGTGTAGCAATATTGGACTAGCCATTGGGCAATGATATGATGTCTCACGGTAGCTCCATTCTTTGTCCATACTCGATTGTTCTTGCTGCTAACACGGTGTCAATCGAGCATGATGACATTGAATATGCATGTCATAAGTCCTCATCTCATGAACGTCACAGTTTCGCCCGATTGCTTAGACTCTCCTTTTCTATACTTCATTGGTTCTAGGCGGTGATATAGTGGCCAACGAGTATAACGACATAGGACGTGCCATTAGGCGATGATATGATATCTCACGATACCTCCATTCCTTGTCCATAATCAATTGTTCATGGTGGTGATATGGTGTTAATCGAGCATGATGACATTGAATGGACAGCATGTAAGGCCACATCTCACGGACGTCACAGTTTGGCCTGATTGCTTCACTCGCCTTGTATATACTTCGTTGGTCCTAAGCTGGTGATATGTTGACTAATGAGTGTAACAATATTGGACGAGCCATTGGGCAATGATATGATGTCTCACGGTAGCTCCAGTCTTTGTCCATACTCGATTGTTCTTGCTGCTAACACGGTGTTAATCGAGCATGATGACATTGAATGGGCATCTCATAAGTCCTCATCTCATGAACGTCACAGTTTCGCCCGATTGCTTAGACTCGCCTTTTCTATACTTCGTTGGTTCTAGGCGGTGATATAGTGGCCAACGAGTATAACGACATAGGACGTGCCATTAGGCGATGATATGATATCTCACGATACCTCCATTCCTTGTCCATAATCAATTGTTCATGGTGGTGATATGGTGTTAATCGAGCATGATGACATTGAATGGACAGCATGTAAGGCCACATCTCACGGACGTCACAGTTTGGCCTGATTGCTTCACTCGCCTTGTATATACTTCGTTGGTCCTAACTGGTGATATGTTGACTAATGAGTGTAGCAATATTGGATGAGCCATTGGGCAATGATATGATGTCTCACGGTAGCTCCAGTCTTTGTCCATACTCGATTGTTCTTGCTGCTAACACGGTGTTAATCGAGCATGATGACATTGAATGGGCATCTCATAAGTCCTCATCTCATGAACGTCACAGTTTCACCCGATTGCTTAGACTCGCCTTTTCTATACTTCGTTGGTTCTAGGCGGTGATATAGTGGCCAACGAGTATAACGACATAGGACGTGCCATTAGGCGAGGATATGATATCTCACGATATCTCCATTCCTTGTCCATAATCAATTGTTCATGGTGGTGATATGGTGTTAATCCAGCATGATGACATTGAATGGACAGCATGTAGGTCCACATCTCACGGACGTCACAGTTTGGCCCGATTGCTTCACTCGCCTTGTATATACTTCGTTGGTTCTAGCCGGTGATATAGTGGCCAACGAGTATAACGACATAGGACGTGCCATTAGGCGACGATATGATATCTCACGATATCTCCATTCCTTGTCCATAATCAATTGTTCATGGTGGTGCTATGGTGTTAATCGAGCATGATGACATTGAATGGACAGCATGTAAGGCCACATCTCACGGACGTCACAGTTTGGCCTGATTGCTTCACTCGCCTTGTATATACTTCGTTGGTCCTAGCTGGTGATATGTTGACTAATGAGTGTAACAATATTGGACGAGCCATTGGGCAATGATATGATGTCTCACGGTAGCTCCAGTCTTTGTCCATACTCGATTGTTCTTGCTGCTAACACGGTGTTAATCGAGCATGATGACATTGAATGGGCATCTCATAAGTCCTCATCTCATGAACGTCACAGTTTCGCCCGATTGCTTAGACTCGCCTTTTCTATACTTCGTTGGTTCTAGGCGGTGATATAGTGGCCAACGAGTATAACGACATAGGACGTGCCATTAGGCGATGATATGATATCTCACGATATCTCCATTCCTTGTCCATAATCAATTGTTCATGGTGGTGATATGGTGTTAATCCAGCATGATGACATTGAATGGACAGCATGTAGGTCCACATCTCACGGACGTCACAGTTTGGCCCGATTGCTTCACTCGCCTTGCTATATACTTCGTTGGTCTAGCAGTGATATAGTGGCCAACGAGTATATAACGATCATAGGAGACGTGCCATTAGGCCGACGATATGAATATCTCCACGATATCTCCCTTCCCTTGTCCATAATCAGTGGTTCATGGTGGTGGATATGGGGTTAATCGGAGCATGCATGTACATTGAATGACAGCATGTAAGGCCACATCTCACGGAGTCATAGTTTGGCCTGATGCTTCACTCGCCTGTATATACTTCGTCTTGGTGCATAGTGGTGTATGTTGACTAAATGAGTGAACAATATTTGACGAGCCATTGGGAATGATATGATGTTCTTCCCGGTAGCTCCATCTTGTCAGTACTCGATTGTTCTTGCTGCGAACACGGTGTTAATCGAGATGAGACAGAGCATGGGCATTCTAATAAGTCCTCATCTCATGAAGTCACGTTTCGCACGATTGCTTAGAATCTGCCTTTTCTATACTTCGTTGGTTCTAGGCGGTGATATAGTGACCAACGAGTATAACGACATAGGACGTGCCATTAGGCTGATGATATGATATCTCACGATATCTCCATTCCTTGTCCATAATCAATTGTTCATGGTGGTGATATGGTGTTAATCCAGCATGATGACATTGAATGGACAGCATGTAGGTCCACATCTCACGGACGTCACAGTTTGGCCGATTGCTTCACTCGCCTTCTATATACTTCGTTGGTTCTAGCCGGTGATATAGTGGCCAACGAGTATAACGACATAGGAGTGCCATTAGGCGACGATATGATATCTCACGATATCTCCATTCCTTGTCCATAATCAATGTTCATGGTGGTGATATGGTGTTAATCGAGCATGATGACATTGAATGGACCGCATGTAAGGCCACATCTCACGGACGTCACAGTTTAGCCTGATTGCTTCACTCGCCTTGTATATACTTGTTGGTTATAGCCGGTGATATGTTGACTAATGAGTATAGCAATATTGGACTAGCCATTTGGGCAATGATATGATGTCTCCACGGTAGCTCCATTCTTTGTCCATACTCGATTGTTCTTGCTGCTAACACGGTGTCAATCGAGCATGATGACATTGAATATGCATCTCATAAGTCCTCATCTCATGAACGTCACAGTTTCGCCCGATTGCTTAGACTCTCCTTTTCTATACTTCGTTGGTTCTAGCCGGTGATATAGTGGCCAACGAGTATAACGACATAGGACGTGCCATTAGGCGATGATATGATATCTCACGATATCTCCATTCCTTGTCCATAATCAATTGTTCATGGTGGTGCTATGGTGTTAATCGAGCATGATGACATTGAATGGACAGCATGTAAGGCCACATCTCACGGACGTCACAGGTTGGCCTGATTGCTTCACTCGCCTTGTATATACTTCGTTGGTTCTAGCTGGTGATATGTTGACTAATGAGTGTAACAATATTGGACGAGCCATTGGGCAATGATATGATGTCTCACGGTAGCTCCATTCTTTGTCCATACTCGATTGTTCTGGCTGCTAACACGGTGTAATCGAGCATGATGACATTGAATGGGCATCTCATAAGTCCTCATCTCATGAACGTCACAGTTTCGCCCGATTGCTTAGACTCGCCTTTTCTATACTTCGTTGGTTCTAGGCAGTGATATAGTGGCCAACAAGTATAACGACATAGGACGTGCCATTAGGCGATGATATGATATCTCACGGTATCTCCATTCCTTGTCCATAATCAATTGTTCATGGTGGTGATATGGTGTTAATCGAGCATGATGACATTGAATGGACATCATGTAGGTCCACATCTCACGGACGTCACAGTTTGGCCCGATTGCTTCACTCGCCTTGTATATACTTCGTTGGTTCTAGCCGTGATATAGTTGCCAACGAGTATAACGACATAGGACGTGCCATTAGGCGACGATATGATATCTCACGATATCTCCATTCCTTGTCCATAATCAATTGTTCATGGTGGTGCTATGGTGTTAATCGAGCATGATGACATTGAATGGACAGCATGTAAGGCCACATCTCACGGACGTCACAGGTTTGGCCGATTGCTTCACTCGCCTTGTATATACTTCGTTGGTTCTAGCCTGGTGATATGTTGACTAATGAGTGTAGCAATATTGGACTAGCCATTGGGCAATGATATGATGTCTCACGGTAGCTCCATTCTTTGTCCATACTCGATTGTTCTTGCTGCTAACACGGTGTCAATCGAGCATGATGACATTGAATATGCATCTCATAAGTCCTCATCTCATGAACGTCACAGTTTCGCCCGATTGCTTAGACTCTCCTTTTCTATACTTCGTTGGTTCTAGGCGGTGATAGTGGCCAACGGTATAACGACATAGGACGTGCCATTAGGCGATGATATGATATCTCACGGATATCTCCATTCCTTGTCCATAATCAATTGTTCATGGTGGTGCTATGGTGTTAATCGAGCATGATGACATTGAATGGACATCATGTAGGCCACATCTCACGGACGTCACAGTTTGGCCTGATTGCTTCACTCGCCTTGTATATACTTCGTTGGTTCTAGCCGGTGATTATAGTTGCCAACGAGTATAACGACATAGACGTGCCATTAGGCGATGATATGATATCTCACGATATCTCCATTCCTTGTCCATAATCATTGTTCAGGGTGGGTGCATAGGTGTTAATCGACATGATGACATTGAATGGCGCATGTAAGGGCCACATCTCACGGACGTCACAGGTTGCCGGAGTGCTTCACTCGCCTTTTATATACTTCGTTGGTTCTACTGGTGAGATGTTGACTATGTGTAACAATATTGACGAGCCATTGGGCAACGATATGATGTCTCAGCGGTATCTCCTTCTTTGTCCATACTCGATTGTGTCTTGCTGCTAACACGGTGTAATCGAGCATGATGACATTGATGGGCATCTCATAAGTCCTCATCTCATGAACGTCACAGTTTCGCCCGATTGCTTAGACTCGCCTTTTCTATACTTCGTTGGTTCTAGGCAGTGATATAGTGGCCAACGAGTATAACGACATAGGACGTGCCATTAGGCGATGATATGATATCTCCGATATCTCCATTCTTGTCCATAATCAATTGTTCACTGGTGGTGATAAGTTGTTAATCGAGCATGATGACATTGAATGGACAGCATGTAAGGCCACATCTCACGGACGTCACAGTTTGGCCCTGATTGCTTCACTCGCCTTGTATATACTTCGTTGGTTCTAGCCGGTGATATGTTGACTAATGAGTGTAACAATATGGACTAGCCATTGGGCAATGATATGATGTCTCACGGTAGCTCCATTCTTGTCCATACTCGATTGTTCTTGCTGCTAACACGGTGTCAATCGAGCATGATGACATTGAATGGCATCTCATAAGTCCTCATCTCATGAACGTCACAGTTTCGCCCGATTGCTTAGACTCGCCTTTTCTATACTTCGTTGGTTCTAGGCAGTGATATAGTGGCCAACGAGTATAACGACATAGGACGTGCCATTAGGCGATGATATGATATCTCACGATATCTCCATTCCTTGTCCATAATCAATTGTTCATGGTGGTGATATGGTGTTAATCGAGCATGATGACATTGAATGGACAGCATGTAAGGCCACATCTCACGGACGTCACAGTTTGGCCTGATTGCTTCACTCGCCTTGTATATACTTCGTTGGTTCTAGCCGGTGATATGTTGACTAATGAGTGTAACAATATTGGACGAGCCATTGGGCAATGATATGATGTCTCACGGTAGCTCCATTCTTTGTCCATACTCGATTGTTCTTGCTGCTAACACGGTGTTAATCGAGCATGATGACATTGAATGGGCATCTCATAAGTCCTCATCTCATGAACGTCACAGTTTCGTCCCGATTGCTTAGACTCGCCTTTTCTATACTTCGTTGGTTCTAGGCAGTGATATAGTGGCCAACGAGTATAACGACATAGGACGTGCCATTAGGCGATGATATGATATCTCACGATATCTCCATTCCTTGTCCATAATCAATTGTTCATGGTGGTGATATGGTGTTAATCGAGCATGATGACATTGAATGGACAGCATGTAGGTCCACATCTCACGGACGTCACAGTTTGGCCTGATTGCTTCACTTCGCCTTGTATATACTTCGTTGGTTCTAGCGGTGATATGTTGACTAATGTGTAACAATAGGACGAGCCATGGCATGATATGATGTCTCACGGTATCTCCATTCTTGTCCATCATTGTTCTTGTGCTATGGTGTTAATCGAGCATGATGACATTGAATGGCATCTCATAGTCCTCATCTCACGTCACAGTTTGTCCGATTGCTTACTCGCCTTTTATACTTCGTTGGTTCTAGCGTGATATAGTGGCCAACGAGTATAACGACATAGGACGTGCCATTAGGCATGATATGATATCTCACGTATCTCCATTCCTTGTCCATACTCAATTGTTCATGGTGGTGATATGGTGTTAATCGAGCATGATGACATTGAATGGACATCATAGGTCCACATCTCACGGACGTCACAGTTTGGCGATTGCTTCACTCGCCTTGTATATACTTCGTTGGTTCTAGCCGGTGATATAGTGGCCAACGAGTATAACGACATAGGACTGCCATTAGGCGATGATATGATATCTCACGATATCTCCATCCTTTCCATAATCATTGTTCATGGTGGTGATAGGTGTTAATCGAGCATGATGACATTGAATGGACAGCATGTAAGTCCACATCTCACGGACGTCACAGTTTGGCCCGATTGCTTCACTCGCCTTTATATACTTCGTTGGTTCTAGCCGTGATATGTGACTAATGAGTGTAGCATATTGGACTAGCCATTGGGCAATGATATGATGTCTCACGGTAGCT